>ML994023.1:17034-60141 GCA_010093945.1 Delitschia confertaspora ATCC 74209 | reverse complement strand
CGGAATCCACGTAAATATATAACAGTAGATCAAGTGACAAAGACAGCTCTATGAATCATATGTTAAAATCCGTCACTTATGTCTCTGTTAGAGAAATATAACCAAACCATGCTAATAAGAAAGACGGCCAATCCACTCTTGCTACAGTGCAACTGTAAAGTGTATATTTATCGCATAAAGAAGAAATGTTGGAGTGCGTCTTGCTACTGGGTAGCCGTGAGGGATCCGGGAAGATGAACCTGTCATCGGAACAAAAGATTGTTACCTTCAATATTAGATTTCTCACTGTGCGAGCGCTTTTCTCTCTGATTCATCAGGAGTATTACTATCTGGATCCCATCATCAAACGCAGCCTACAATATTAAGCTAGTAGCCCTTAGATTGAATGGGCTCATTAAATCTCCATTCTTTGATGCCTTGCAGCATATCAATAGAAAAAAGGGTTCTATGTACTGTAGACGCCGAGTCGTAGTATTATACGACGTGAATTACTAGAGAGTTTTGTCAAACGCCCATTCTCTTAATATAATAAGATGATCGTGCTATTTCTACTGGCTGACAAAATCGGACTCGTAAAAATTTGACTTGCACTTCTCTGACCCTCCCTACAAATAGGATCGGATGGTAAAAGTATGCTATAGTACGGCTGTTTGACGTAAATAGGTATGACATAACCTCGTCAGGAAAAAAAGGGGGATGTTCAAAGAGCTGATAGTAGTGCCTTAGGCGAAACCCCTCACTTGGTAATGGGTAAATACCGTTCCCTAGTAGGAATTCTGATTGTCCTAATATTGCAATACGACTTATAATTTATGCTGGATCTATCCAGGAACTTGCATTGCCATGTCGGGGTAATATTCCCCAGCACTCTGATCCAAGGCAGCAAGGTGGAGTAGGTATATAGCTCATGATGTGGAATGACCTATTCAGGTAGGGTTTTAACGGCTTTCCAAAACACCGGGATGTCTTCTAACTTCTGATTGACACGTAATAGTAGGTCATTGCGCCTTGGCGGAAGGAACCTTAACTCTTCTGGGATGTTATAATGTAGCTGGCGGACACCTGAGGGCAAAGAGTACCCCAAGAAGAAAGACATGCGGACTGAAGATAAGAGTCTAGTTCTAGGTTATTTCAAGGAGAGGGAATGTATTTCTTACAAACGTGTCATTGCTCTACAGAATTAGGCGGAACGGAAAAGTTATGTGACTCACATGTCTCTAATCTCAATGCCGTCTGGTTGTTTAAGAGGGTAAATAATTTAGACGGCATAGCTGCATCAAGAAACAGAGGCTCCCTATTTACGCATGCCATTTTTGCACTAAGCTCGCGCCGGCAACCGGCCTCGACCATAAAAAGGCCCTTCCTTTTACGCCACATTTTCCCCTTTCCTTAATCTTTCCTCTTTTCTCTTATCTCTCCGTCTACATGCCTTTATCCGCGCCTACGTGTGAACAGAGCCTTTATGAGGCATCTTTAATCATTCTTGACCGACCTTTAATATTGTAATACCTTACCTCGTTTCTGGCTATCACGGCACAAGAACAGGTTGAGATGATAAACAAAATTGTACTGTAAAGAGTAGAAGCATCTCCTGCTATGAAAGGGTTATAGGTAAAGCTAACATAACCAAGACTAAGTTATACTATATTAGGCTAAGAGGATATGAGCATAGAGAAGACAGGCCCAGTGCCGTGAAATTGGCATTTCACCTTAATAAAGACCACGCCATTCAGGTTGCAATCTCCTAGCAATTGCTACTGCTGAAAGTGTTCCTAAACCTTCGTTCAGAAGCATTTAACGGCCTACTTAGCAGTTGGCTACCAGAAATGAGGTTTGAACAGTGTTGAATTGCTGAAGAGCTATATACTATTGAACAATAATCACTTACATACTGTATGACCGGAACAAGTGTCACTGAAACAGGGGAACGTAAGGCAGAGCAGGAGAGTTTTTGTATCAGTTAAAGAGCAGAATACTGTAGCTATTCTGTGCTTGATATGTACGAGCAAACATGTTACAACGAAGTTATTACTTAGACAGGCACTTTTTCTTACAAAGACGTCTGCTTTCCAATCTAAAGGTTTTGGCAATCATTAGATAGTTAGTCCTCACAGTCCTGAATGCTGGTACTTTTAGCTGTCAAGTAACTGTAGACTTCTATTGCTGTAATGACGCGCATTGGGCAGCAATACCGCCTGCTGAGTCCTTCAAGGCTTCTAGCCACTCAGGCTTCCTTACACCCTCTGCGTCTCACCGGTCGCGCCTTCTTGTTTATCATGATTAGGAACAAGATGCAGAACCGATTGTATTCTGAAATTAATTGCTGTGCACTCTCTTACAAGTCCTCCAGCATCCTCACTACTGATTCTTATTCATATGTGGCCGCTGCCTGTATTCGGCAGCACATTCTCACACCCCCGCAGCTAAGTTAAGTGCCAGCCCTTCCCAGCACTTCCCTACTGTATATTTGGCAAATATGTTGGGCTAAGTGTTATCTTATTAGCTAAAGGCCACGAGCAGATGATGAAGGTTTTGTTTGGCAGAACGGAAGTACTCATAAATATTGTCTTATGAATGAATTGATTGATTGAAATGTCCTCAAAGGAGTGACAAATATATACATGAGATCATGTAATTACAGGATTGTACTTAGAGTGGAAGCATATAGAAATGCATGACATAATATATGACGTGTAATGTTGTTGTCACGTGGCTTGGCAGACTTGCTAGAAGATTCTAGCACAGCGAGATTGCCATTCCAAGAGCAGATTGTGAAGCTGCTAGTCGACAAGGGCGCTGATATCAATACCCAGGGTGGACACTATAGCAACGCTCTCCAGGCGGCTTCAGCTAAAGACCACGATCAGATTGTAAAGATTTGAATCTTACCGAACTCACCTTTTGCTATGGCATTGACAATCAAATGATCGATAAAAGGATGATTGTATTCTTTTGAGAGAGTGAATCTATCTAGTCTGTGTGCAGTGCTAAGACATGCGTTGGCTGGCCCCTGCATACAAAGCACGTGACATGCTGAGATCACTCTGGATACTGTAACAGAGCTAGAAGGTTACCTTCGACAGGTATGATGGAAACGAGTCTTGCAGCTGCCTGAAGACGACAGACAATTCGGTTGAGAAACAGATTAATAGTATAGTGTTACAAGCAAGCAATCCACTAATAAGTATCCTTGTGAGTAAGGAACAAGAGTTGAGATACAACAAGCCACATAAAGGCGGTGTTAAAAGGAAGGTCTAGCTAGGGACTATATAGTGAGGTGGGTAGGAAGCCTTACTAATCTTTTAGTAAGGTAGTTACATGGCCAGTATAGAAACCTGAATCAGGTGACGAGCCAGTGCCGTCACAATAGGACGCTTTATGCTGCACACTACTATTAATATTGTGAATCCGTCGGACTGGAATCGCATTCTGAGAATCGGCGAGGGGGACGAGCTGACCGTCAGCGGCTACCTTTTGATGCAACGCTACTTGAACGACTCCGCCCGAATCCGCGAAGTGTTCATCCTCGATTCGGAAGGCGTCCTCTAGATGTATACAGGCGACGAAGCGAGTATGGACAAGGAGTAGTATGTCAAGATTACCGGCCACATGAAGGCTTTGATTATGAAGGGCGTCAAAAACAATTCATCAGCCGGAGATTGAGAATTGTCTTTTTTGTGACGGCTCACATGCTTGCATAGGTTGGGTGGGTTGCCTTGGGTAGGTTGAACCACTTCGTAGTGAATGACGAACACGTGGGCAGTCAGCAACTGTATTGGGTCGCTTAATCACTAGTGCTCGGAGGATATCTGCTATCTATCCCTTCATTCTTCTTCTTTAACTCCTTTTTTTTAATAAAATTAGCTATCTAGTGTTAGACTGGAAGGCCACATGAGTCTTGGCCCCTTGTTCATGTATTTAATACCCCTCATAGTCGACAAGACAAGAGCACAGCACAATACACAATCATACACTCAATACATTTATTTCCGATCCATATCACCTCTTCCTCACTTCAGCCTTACATCTGAGTCTAACGATTGAACTTCTCTTGCGCAACACCGTGACATTTTTGCGCATCTAGGTGTGGATGAGGTTAGTGTCATGGGCTTACGGAATGAGAGGTATGTGGAGGAGATGACGGTGTTCATAGTGCTGCATGATAGTATAAAGGGCAAGGTGGGCCGGAGGAAATCGAGGAATGGGTGCGGAAGATGTTGAGTCATCATTTAGGTGAGTTATTGCGTTCTCTATTAGGCTTCGAGAGGGCTTGAGTAGGTTGTGTCGATACAGAGAGTTGATGGAGTGTATCTCTTCGCTCTTCACGCTTCACCCTTGGACCAGCCTATGCACCCAGTTTTGGAAGCCCCTTTAGTGCTTTGGACTGGTACCCAACATTGGAACCCCTTGTCCCCATATCTTCCCTTAACAATCATGTTACATAAGACTGCCTACTAACTTTTTTCCACAGTTCCAAAATAACATATTTTGGGTTGATGGATACCCCAAGACACCGAGCGGGAAGATCTAGAATTTAAGCTTAAAGAGTTGAGTGTAAGGGGGTAGGCTGCCAAAGAGTGGGTATAGGTTATAACAGAGTGGTATTGCTAAGGAGTCTATGGAGTTGTTGCGCGGCCTACATATAGTGTTGCCTTAGAGGCTAGAGCTCTTGGTTCGGACCGAAGTTCTGCCGTGAGATCACGCATTTGTTCAGCTTGGTGAATGAGTAAAGGCACGTGACGAAGGCCTTTCGCGCCTGAGTCCAATATATCGGGGCTATAGCCCATTATTACATAAGACCCCCTTTCACCTTTCGGTTTCGGGGATTTAGTTCACCCTCAATCGGTGCTATCACATAAGCCTACTATGCACCTTTTATCTACGGTTCTTTCTACTACGTTGCCTAGCTGGCCTTCGAGTTTAACCTCTGGCTGTATTCCTATCTCTTGCTACTGCTGCTACTTGCTCTTGTACATCTCTTCTCTCTGTCTCTCTCACCAGCTTGTATTTCTGGGTGGCGATTAGCCTCAGCTCCTCTATGGAACCCTGGTGGCAAGTTGCCATCATTGCCTTTATATAGGGCTGAATAGGTCGTCCACTCATCAATTGCGACGTGACGGCACCGATTCGTCACCGGGCTCAGGCTTCTTTACTGGCCATGTAGCGACCTTACTAATAGATTGGTGAGGTTCGCTACCGACCTCACTATATAGTGCCTAGCTAGACCTTCCTTCTAACACTGCCTTTATGTGACTTACTATAATTGAATTCTTGTTCTTCACTCATAAGAATACTTATTAGTGGATTACTTGCTCGTCACACTGTTGGTGGTAACGTCCAGGCGGAATTTCCTTATCGGCGAAGAGCCATACTTGGTCTTCAACGTCATCGCCTCGCTCATTACCCTCGTCACTGCATGTGTTCAACACCCATCAGATCTGTGTCTGACCCAACTCTGTTATCTGCAATGGAGCTGACATATTCCCTCTCTTTGGAAGAACCGTCAATCACTAAACGCTGTCTCACGGCGCGTCGCTGCTAAAGTACGCCACTGACAGGGCGGTCTCAGTTTGGTTCGACATGATGCTAGCTTAAAAATAGCGAAGGAGGTAGCAGGCGCGCTGCTTTGTTCCTGACAGAAAACGGACTACAGGGTGTTTGATCAGTCCCTTCGACTGCCAGCGCCTGCGCTAGCTAAGGTAAGGAATCCGAAGAGCAGTGTAGGTATGGGGTTTTTGCGGCGTCAGCTTCAGAAAACGGCGTCACAAACAACCAAAATCCGCGGCAAAATTGCCGTCCGATTGTTTAAAAGAGTAAAATGCAGTCCATATCATGAATCCCGGATTTGCTGATGCAAAGCCACGGCGCATAGTGGTAAAGAGTGGCGCTCACGTGTTCCCTTCCCCGCCTTCCTAAGGTTCCAAGCATGAATCGCTCCGTGCCCTTTGCGCAGGCTAATCATTTCCCCACCACAAAGTTAAAGTGAACTGCAAGCACCATGATGTTCTTCCGCGAATCACGTCTTTGTTGGCAATGAGCTCATCAGCTTGAGCTTGAACTTGAGCTTGAGCTTGAGCTTGAGCTTGAGCTTAAAGCTCGAGATTCACCGCGTGTGTTTGTTGTCTTTGTAGAGCGGCTGCTGTCAGTCTCTTTATCGGATGAAAATGGGCTCAAGCACCTTGGGAAGAACGCCATAAGAAAGCCATGGCGTTCGTCACAAAGGCTTATTAGACTTAATAATGGCGTGAACGGTACGCAAGCCGATGAGTGTCCGCCGAAAGCTAGCTGCCGGGGTAACTCGTAAGCTTGATTTCGTCATAGTTGAGCATGGAGCTGTGTGCCTGAAGATCGACCCTCCATTCAACTCTGCCATGCGGGGGATGGGACCAACGCCTGTTAAACGGCGACCCGTCACAAGGGTAGGGTTGCATTCACCGCGTTCACTGCCTTCACCACCCCGGCCATAACATCGTGTATCCAAATACATAATCCTGTCTGATCCTCGACTTTCCTTCAAACTTTCTTCGGAACCTCGTCCGGGAACAACCTCTCTGAAGCTGCGACCAATGCCTCATTCATCTACCATGTTGAGCTTCAATCTGTTTACCGCTGTCCTTGTCGCGACTGCGGTCGCCCAATCGTACCATGACCCCAACGGCGATAATAGCACGACTTTGGGTCCGAATGCGGAGGGCAAGTACGAGATCTCTGCGAAGGGAATCCGGGGCTTGTTCATTCCGTATGGCGCTTCGATTACCAACCTATTCGTCAATGATAGCCATGGCATCGAGCGCGATATCGTTCTGGGATTCGACAATGCTACCCATTACGAGGTCGACCGGTTCCACCCTCATCTTGGAGGCGTTCCAGGTAGGGCAAGGTTTGAATTGCTGACAATATATAAATTGACGTTGATTAGGCCGTTATGCAAATCGCATCAAGAACAGCAGCTTTGTGATTGATGGCACCGAATATCATGTCACACCAAATGAGAACAACAACAATGATACTCTCCATGGAGGTCCAGACGGTTGGGATTTTGTAGGTCCGGCGATGCTGAGATACTGAGGCGGTATTGATATCTTTTTAGAGAAACTTTACCGTTGTTGCGCATACGAAGGACTCGATCACTTTCTCTATCGTCGACCCCGATGGCAAGGAGGGCTTCCCGGGCGAGGTTGTGAGCTACATCACATACACCATGTCCGAGAATACGTGGCATATGAAGATGGTGGCTTTTGCGACTACCAAGAAGACGCCTATCATGCTTAGCTCTCATGTATGTGGGACTAAAGGAAGTTGAGCTTACCTCTACTAATGGAGCCCAGACGTACTGGAACTTGGACGGCTTCCAAAACAACGAGACTGCAACAGCACTGAACCACACCCTCTACATGCCCTACTCCGGCCAGCGCATTGGCACCGACGGCATCCTCATTCCGAACGGCACCATCCTCCCCAACGAGCAGTATGGAGTCAACGATTTCTGGTCTGCACCAAAGCAGATTGGAGCCAACTGGACCTCTCCAGATTTGGAAGGGAATTGCGGCACCAATTGCACTGGCTATGACACTTGCTATCTTGTCAATCGTGCGCAGAATGGTCCTTACGACTGGCGGACTTCCGGCCCTGTTGCTACGTTGGCGAGTCCTTGGTCAGGCATTCAGGTAGACATCTTCACTGACCAGGAGGCTTTCCAAGTATATAGCTGTGGCGGTCAGAATGGAACTCTTCCGATTAAGTCCACTCAAGGCTTCACCGACGGCAGCCGCCCTCGTGTTGTCGAGCAGTTTGGCTGCGTCGTAATGGAGGTCGAGGACTGGATTGACGCGATCAACCAGCCCGAGTGGCAGCGAAACAAGAAGCACATCTTCGGCCCTGGAGACGACCCATATGTCTTACAAGCTTCTTATGTCTTCTCGGTGAACCCCACTGCTGCAATGTCACCTATTCAGCAGGGAGTACGGTAAATCGCATCGTGGCGGGTTCTTTCATGGTTTTATAGCTTTTGTAATGTATCCGACCTCGAAGTGATAAGAGAGGTGTGACTAGCGATGGAAGGGTAGAGGTGAAATGAGTGAAGTACCTGCTCACCGCCCTAGGCTGTTCAGCTTTACATAAACAACCTACCTCACTCGACAATGATCTCCTCATTCTTCTGTGTCGTTACTTTCTCGTGTGACGCGTGAACTTCTTCCTAAATGTTTTTCCATGTCGAAACTGCTTTACTTCGCTATGGAAGACCGTCAGCCTGCTTCTCTCAACACCTCCCACCATAACAACCTGCTCCTGACACCTATCAATCTCGGAACACTCAAAACTCCCAACTCAGCATAATCTCTTCATTACTCTCCTTGGTTCAGTGATCCGCTCTGGTTCTTGAGACCACACTTAGCATCGGCTAATATACGTCCTACAGCTTCAACGTTATATCCAGGACAAGTTTTTGGCTTCCGGCGGACTCCACATGACCGTCGGCGTCAAACTGTGCGCGGTACCGTTTATCGGACCGCCAGGCCCTACAATTACCTTGTGGGACATAGTGGATAGATTAGAAGAAAGGGAAGAAAATCAGAGAAAGGAGATGGAGCAAAGCAAGGAGATAGAGCAAAGCAAGGAGATAGAGCAAAGCAAGGAGATAGAGCAAAGTGACAATACAGAGCAAAGTAAGAAGATAGAGCACAGTAAGCCCCTTAGAGTTATGGAAGTGAAAGAGCTTTTTGCTAATGAAACCGCAGTTACCATTTCCAGGTTCAACGAGGAAAGAGCCATCGACGACTGGGAGGCAATATCCACCATAGCAGCTTCCCAAACAAGTGAAGGCTTAGCAATAGCAGTAAACTTCCCTTCTATCAATATTTTGCCTGCCTCTCCTCTTAAAGCACTGCCAAGTATGTTAAAGACCAACAACTCCGAATCCAGCTTTCAGACTATGAAACAAATGGCACCCAGTCCTTCCCAGCAACCCCTTTTACCCGTCCCAGGTGACACTGGGCTTCAGAGCTATACTCCCGATCTCGCGAGCACCCTACTCACATGGCACTTTACCATGAACGAACTCTTCTCCCGCGCCAGCAACGAGGCTCTGCTCTATTCGCACCCGCTCTTCCCCTTTCCACCTGTCAAACCAAAGAGCTTGCCGCTTATTAGTCTCAGCTTCTGGAAAGTGGGAAGTGCGGGCCAGAAGGAAATGCTTAGGATTGAACTGGGAGATGTGGAGGTGCTGAAATACAACGAAGTTGATGCCTTCACAATGATGGGAGGAGGTGAAGAGGGTGCTGGAGCAAATGGTGGGAAATGGAAGTCCCTTAAACGCACTTTTGCTAAGGCGAAGGAAGAAGGGAAGGTTGGTGATGGGAGATGGTGTTTTATTGTCATTCGGGGATTCAAGGTTGATACGACTTCCAAACGTCCTAGTACAGCATATATGAAGACAGACTACGGCGACTCCATGCATCCCGAAGGCACTTCCGAAACGAGCGACGAGGACCAACCCGAATTATCGGCTCCATGGCTTATCTTCGCCTTTCCAACCACCGCTGTCACCACACACGGCGAAGAGATTCGTAACGTCCACAGAAACAGCGGACTACATCGTGATCCGTCATCAACCGTCGACAATCGCCCCATCCCCAACAGAGTCGTCTCCATTCCAAAGTCGAACACATCTCCGACCAAGAACAGCCCAACAATTTCAAGGCTCCCACCCGCCATCCGATCTCGATCTCCTGCAAATTTGCTACAGCGTCAGAGCCAGAGCGGAAATGAGAACCCTAGAGGCTCGCTGGCAATCCACAAAGAAGAAACAACTTTGAAGAGGTCGTCGACCACCAAGAGGCTATCAGGTATATTTTCAGGAAGAGGGTCAGGCCAAAGAACCGGGAAACTATCCAACTTACGCGCAAGTGCGGCCAAAGAATCCGAAGACACACAACCAAAAAAACTTGTTCTGACTCCAACGGAAGCTCATCCGGGGAACCGTATTCCAACTCCACCAATTCCAAAGACTCATTTTCCGGTCCGCTCGACCACTCGTCCACGACACTCAATAATCAACCCAGCCAAAGCTAAAGCCAAATCCACCATCGCTAGCACCAGGCCCACATCCATGGGCACCATGCCTATGCAAACTACCTCAATTTCAACCGCATCCATCCCACTTACCCAAACCCTCGGCCTCCCTCTTATTCCCGAACCACCCCTCACACTCCGCCGCACGACGCTCAAATTCTCGCGCGCAGGACAAATCCCGCTCATTGAGTCCTATAACGTCGATCTCGCTGCTTGGAAGACGGTTCTCGAGGCTTTTGGAAAAGGGGAAGGCAAGGTGGTGATGTGGACGGAGATGGGAGAGAGGGTGTTAAATGAGAATGGGCTGTTTGGTGTGAGCGTTATTCCACATCCCGGAGGCGGGGGATACGAGGGTATGCAGATTCAAATGTGAAGAAAGACTGGGAAGGGAATGATTCCGACTGCGTAGAATGAGGAGGTTATGACTTGGGAATGGATCCTGGATTTCGGAAAAGGTGATTCGACTGTACGACTGTACCGAGGGATGGTATACTTTTCCCTTTCTGGGA
The DNA here is from genome assembly GCA_010093945.1 of Delitschia confertaspora ATCC 74209. Taxonomy (NCBI): domain Eukaryota; kingdom Fungi; phylum Ascomycota; class Dothideomycetes; order Pleosporales; family Delitschiaceae; genus Delitschia; species Delitschia confertaspora. Next base: position 49,561 of record ML994023.1, on the reverse strand, counting down.
CCAGCTGGGCACATTCATGGTGCCTGCCTCGATGAACCAAGGCTTTTGAAGATCCAGCAACGTGGAGGCCGATATTTACATATTGGATGCTGGGCAGGTTAAAGCGGGGAATGGAGTTGGGGAAATGTGATACTATTGTGCGGCTATACCCATGCTTTCTCTTCTCTTTCTCTACTCAATGAATCACTGGCATATTCACTGTCTGAGCGGACCCGTGGCCTTTTCAACAACCAAAAAACTCTTTCATAGTTGAGAACTGCGATCTGATTCCAGGTGCATGGAGAAATAGGCATAAATAAGCAGGAAAAGGCAGGAATGAACGATCTTAACATGGGCTTACTACACGACATTGTCTTTAAGGATTTGGGAGTTCATGACGATTTTTAAGCCCATGTCCGCCTGCCTCTTAGCCTAAGAAATTAAATGGAAATTATTTTATTTTTTTACCGAATGAACTGTAAGGGCCATATTGCAAATAAACGTGAGCTGATGGTGATAACTTGATACAGACTACCAATACACTCTCGGAGACCCCATACCCTCCACCTTACAATTTAGATAATAACCCCTTAATCCGGCCTGTTCACATTCACGAGACTTCTTATGATTTCCCACCTCCCTGCACCCACTACCTTTTACTAGCCTATATAGCAAGACCCCCACCGCCGTGCGCGGTCCGCTGCCTGTGGGGATCTCCATCGAACCCTAAACTATTAGACTATCTCTCCATGCCTCTTTTGAGCTTTTTGTTTTCTTCTTCTAACTTTATTAGTTTTCGGTTATGACCAACAGTAGGACAGTGTTTACTGCGATACTGCTGTGGATGCAAGGGTGTAATGAATCGGAACCGTGTACAGAATATTAAGGGGATACCTAGATCCCTTTCCCTTCGTAGTAGCCTTCAGAAACGCCAATCCAAAGTAACTTTCCTTATCCACCAATACTCGCCTTCCAGCCTCCACGAAAGAAGAGACTCTATCAGAAACGCCGAATGAATATATTCCCCTCCAACAAATCTGCTCTCCCTCCTTCCCTCCTACGCACACTCCCCACCACTCGACGCCTCCGCCCAAACCCTCCCCTTTCGGAACGACCACTCTACGGCCCAATCTTCAACCCATCCCTCCTCGCCAACCAAAGCCCCACACTCTCTCTTGCCGTTTCGCTCCCCCAAATCTCGCTCCCCAACCCCACCCCTCCATCCTCCGCCACACTTGCCGCGAGCGGCGCATCCCCCATCATAACTTCCAAGTCCCTCTTCTGGCTGCTGATCCAACGCTTGACAAAGGTGACGGGGTCCTTGGCCATGCTGGTCAAGAAGGCGTGTTTGGCCTTGGAGGCATGCAGCGCGCGGACGAGGAGCGCGATGTCGGTGTCCAGGGTGTGGATTGTTTGGAGGGATTCGAGGGAGTCCTTTGAGCGGAAGAGGGCGTGCATGAGGGGGCGCACGGGGTCGTCGAGGGGGACTTGGACGTCGTAGATGGTGGGCTCGCTGGGCTTCTTCCCGGTCTCCGGGTCCGGGGAGATGTAGTCTTTGTCGACGCGGATGCTGTATTTGAGTTCTATGGGCGGAAGGGGGTGAAGATGCTGGGCGATGAGTTGTGGGAGGTAGGGAAAGAAGAGCGTGTCTTGGTTGAAGGCGGCTTTGAGATTGGCGTCGCAGGCGATCTTGCGCTCGTCGTCGGATTGCTGGAGGTGGTTGGCTTTGACGTATTCCCAGATGCCCATCATGACGCCGGCGCGGTCATCCTCATCCGTGTCTAGCAAGTGGGATAATGCGGGGGATAGGCGGTACCGCTCGGGGTGGTCGAAGCGCTGCAGGGAGATGGTGATGTTGATGTTTTGGTCGGATTTACGCGTGAAGACCAGCTCGCTGAAATGCGATTGCGAGGGTTCTGCTTGCGCGGTGGGCGTGGGGTCGGGGCGCTTCCATTCGATTTGCGTGAAGTTGTCGGGTTGCAGCGTCTTGGCGCGGTCGAAGTCGACGGTTATGGATTTGAAGAATTGAGAGAACATCTTGGGTTTTGGAGGAGGGAGTTTCTTCTTGGGGGATGCGAGGTCATCGTTCATAGCATCCGGATCATTTTCCTCCTCGTCGTCCCCCCCCTCCTCCTCCTTCTCCTCCTCTTCTTCTCCAGACAACCCTAGATCCAGGTCGTCGTCGAGTAATCGCCCGGCAATTTTGACACAGTATGTAGCCTCCGAGCCGCTGTCGAAATCAAATGCCTCGGGGTCGATCCCTGTATTCTGCCATGGCTGATTCTCAGCCGTATTCGATATCCAGATGCGCATTGTGCCGTAGCGTGGAGCTTGGGACCGGGTGACCGAGTCGGAAATATCCATCTTTTTGCGCATCATCGTGGCATCCAGTTTGCGCTCCACCTCCCGCAACGCACGATACCGTTCTACGCCATCACCAATGCACAGTTCCTCCACTCCCTCTGGAATATTCTTGTCGGTAGGATGGTTGGTGAGTCGACGGGCTCGCTCTCGCCGTTCCTGCTCTGCACGGCGACTCGCTTCGATTTGGGCTGGGTGCGGCTGTGCATGAGGGTTCTGGACATTGGGGGCTGGTGGTTTGCGAAACGTTTGCTCCAGGTCAGCTCTCCGAATCATTGTGAAGGTTGATAGTTGATTGGGAGTTGTTTGTGGGTCGTGGGTCGTGGATAGTTGATATGAGAGGATGTACGTACCTGGACCACGACGAGAAGTCGTAGTATGTGGACTACTCCGGTGCGCTTGGGCGGCCGGCGGGTAATTCCGGTACTGAGGCTGCATATTTTGGAACGCGTGCTCTTAATAACACCGATGGTTGATAGATGGAAGCAATTCACGGTGCAAAGACTGCGCAATGTTGGTGTTGATGGATGAATGAGGTTTGGGAGGAGAGGTAGGTGCTTTTTCTGAGAGACGCGTTCACAACACAAATGCACAGGGCTGGACAAAGCGGCGATTCGCCCCCTTTTCATTGCCCCGCCTTTCGTCTGTGCCCCATGATTTCTACCTTCACTGCAACAGATAGTATGCGGGATCTGGCGGTGCTGAATAGCTGCATGCTCTGATGAGAGGGGGGGTTGCGTAAGTATGCGTATGAGGGCGGAGAGTCTCTGGGATGGCTTGTTATGGGGTCAAAACATGGCTCTCGGTGATGCTCTCCTGGACTGCATCATCCTCCTCGGTTACACTAATCCTATAAGTATTTCCGTCTTCCTACGCGTCACTCCTACATCAAAGTTTAATCATATCCCTCTGTTTATTCTTCTCTGGTAGCTGTAGTTTTCAAATCAAATCCTTCTTCTTCATATCTACACGCCATCATGGCCACTCATTTTCCTTCAGACGGTGCTGTTGACGTGGATCACGAAACAACAAAGCTACACTTTGCACAACATCTCGCAGATAAAGGACGACATATCGATTCTTCGCACGCTCTTCCACCGCGGTACTCTATTGTCTACCCTAATGGCTCTTTGCAGAAGATAACCGGCGTTCGGTTGCCCAAGAAACCTCCATCTACCCTCTGGGACGTTTCGATAGAGGAGGGCAAGATCTCTTCTGTTGAGCCGCATCTCTATGAGCCTCCCCATCATCGTCCCGCAGCAGGTGTTCTGAATGGGTCCTCACGTCTCCTTGCACCATCTCTTTGTCATGCTCATATCCATTTAGACAAATGTTTCCTTTTGCAAGACCCCAAATTCAGTGACCTTCAGATAGAGACCGGCGATTTTCAAGAAGCCATGAGCCTCACTAGCAAGGCAAAGGCCAGATTTGAAGAAGATGATTTGTTGCGGAGGGGGAGACAGTTGGTAGAAGAGAGTATCCAGTTCGGAGTCACAAGTATGAGGGCCTTCGTAGAGGTAGACGCGGGCGTCGCATTCAAATGTCTCAATGCAGGCTTGAAGCTGAAGAAAGAATTCGAAGAAAGATGTGAGATACAGATCTGTGCCTTTGCCCAACTCCCATTGTTCTCAGGAGAAGACAATGGAGAAGAGATCCGGAAGTTGATGACTCAGGCCGCTCATCGAGAGGGCGTGGATGTAGTAGGGAGCACCCCCTATGTCGAAGAGGACGAAGTCAAGATGAAGATGAATGTGAGATGGATGAGTATGATGGCGTTGTTCAATGGAAAGCCACTTGATCTGCATTTGGATTACTTTCTGGAAGAAGATAGGAAGCCTCTCATATGGGCTGCGCTGGAGGTTATCAAGGACAGGGACTGGCTTGGAAAGAACGGCAAACAGATTACCTTGGGACATTGCACCCGACTGACTCGCTTCCAGCCCGAGGTTTGGAAGAAGCTGAAGGAAGCGATTGGTGATTTGCCAGTGTCGTTTGTCGGGCTGCCTACCTCTGATTTATTCATGATGAGGACGATAAACAATGTTCGGGGCACATTGCCAGTGCCAGAAATGATCGAGAAGCATGGTCTCAACGCGGCCATCGCCGTCAACAACGTAGGAAACGCTTTCACGCCCCAAGGGAATTGTGACCCGCTGAGCATCGCCAGTCTTGGAGTTGGTCTCTACCATGCCGGGACCAAGAAAGATGCCGAAGTTTTATATGTGAGTCGCTTTGCTAGAGTGACCGCTAGAGGGGAGCATCGGCTAACATGTCGTGTAGGAAGCCGTATCCTCTCGAGCCAAAGCGGCCATAGGTTGCGAAGCAACATCTCTCGACTTCGTTGCTGGGGAGCCGGCAGACTTTGTATTGTTCGACCGGAGTGATGTTGGATGGCGATGCCGAAAGAGCATCCCAGAGGTCGTGTATGATGGAGGGTACAGTCGGCAAACAATCCGCCATGGTAAACTTACACATAGTCAAGCATAGAGATATGCAATCTTGTACATGCAGGTCAACCTCTTTAAATGACCAGAGGTGTTTGTGACTCACACGCCTGGTGTCTCATCTACATGTGTACTGTGTGAAGTCGATAACAATAATGGTCTCAGAAACCACCGAGTGAGTGAATGGCGAGGGGAGGAAATACAGCTTGCGCCAAATAGGACAGCTTTCTTCTAGCTCTTTCCCTCCTGCCCTGTTTTCTCCATGTCTTACCGAGTTTACACAGTGGAAGTGAACCCCGTTGTCCCTTTTTTGACTTGAACCACGCATCATACACAAACCTTCCTATCACAGATATCACCATGGCCGTCCCTTCTCTGTATGTCGTCTCCTTTATTATCAGTCCCTTCAGCGGCCTTATTCATCTACTGACGAATACATCTCCCGGCCCAAAGGCAAAACGGCGCTTCATGCAGTGATGTTCGTAACAACCGCAACCAGCCCATCACCACAGCAAACCACGTTACAAACGCGGCTGCGCATCGTCAACTCTTGCTTTCTGATTGCTGCTCCTTAATGGAGAAGATCAAGGCGCGCTTTTCCGGCACAGAGAAATGGAGGACCCCAGGGGCTTGTCAAATGGCACTCGACCAGTTTGCAGAGGGCACGGCTTCGGAACATCATCTCCGTGGTGTTTGGGAGCATGGCTTACACCATGAAAAGGACTTGTTGAATCAGTTCAAGAGGATCTGTTATGGTAAAGCAGAGCCTGTTGTGAAGGAGAAGGACAAGAAGCCGCTGGGTGTTGGTGGTGGCACTCAACCAGCATTCGCTCTTCCTCCAGCGGCCCTCGTTGTTGAAGAGGTCTCTTCTATACTAACCAGCCCTTCTATCCGGGGCAGTTCTTTTGGTCCGTTCCCTTACCTGGTTTTAATTCTCCCCCCCTCTCTAACAACCATTTGCATCGTAGGTTCCACAACATGCTCCAGAATCATCACCTCCGTCGCCAACGCCACCAGACAGAACTCCATCCAATCGTCAGAAATACCATCCACAGGGTCCGCAAAAGCCTGGATCACGGCTCAACAAACACCACATCACGAGCATGGCCTCCAAAAACGTGACTCCGTGCGCGAAAGATCCGAAGTGGAGAACACGCACGACGCCAAAAAGCCCAAAACCTCCAATGACGGAGAGAAGGCAGCAACTCCTCCTACACGAAGCGTGCACTTCATACTTCCCTCTCGTCCTGAGCCTGTTCGTCCTCAGCCGCTCCTTTCGCCTGATCTCGCGCATACCATATTTTCCATCGTTGCGGGTATCCCGACAACTGATCCGCCGCCTGCTCCAGACGAAGCAAACCAGAACGAGAGAAACTTCACCCTCGCTAAGGGCACGCTTTTACAAGCCCAGCGCCAGGCGCAGAGTAAGGGGGTTGTTAGCGAGACCTTCAACATCGCTAGGTCCTTGCTGAACATGTATGATGCTCGACCTCAACAAGGAAATGATGGAAGTGATAAAGCAGGGGAGGCATCGAGTGTTCCAGATGGTGTTGATACTGCTCGCTCTCCTAGCACGGAAAATAGTAGCTTCTGGCAAAAAGGACTACAGAAGCTGTCACTTGAGGGAAAGAAAAAAGTATCCGACAAGGCAGATGACACTCCAATCGAGAATGAAGGCCGTTCAATGACATACGCCGAGTATCGCTGCCGTGTGGACCCCTATATCATCACCACGTCCCGCCTCCTCCCCACCATCCTCATTCATTCCCCTATTCCAGAACGCCAGATCGCCAATCTTGACGTCATCGTTGAGGGCACTGCTCCTGAAATCCCAAATTCCTCGGCCGTTGAACTGGAGCCTAAATCTTCCTCCAAAGGCAAACAAATAGCCAGAATGCCAGATGGAACTCTCTTCGACGAAGACGACCCCGACAGCAGACTGAGGGCTAGGATAAACAGCTTGGGGATTCGGAAATCGGGACGGGCTGTGAATGTTCGGGACTTGGATGACGAGATGAAGAGGTATTTGAGGGGGAGGGGGTTTCGGTTACATTATCCACCAGACGAAGAGGAGGAGGAGGATAGGGAGGAGCTGATGAAGAGGGGGGAGGGGAGCAAGAGCGGGAGTGGGAGCGGTGGGAAGGGGAAAGGGGGGTTTGATATTAGACTAGGATAGGAGGTACAGGAACGGAGGTTAAGGTGGAGTATTATAATTGTTATTTCTTCCTGTCTCTTGGAAGGATGGGAAGTAGACACTTCCGCGTAATTCGAGATGATTGTATAGGAGCAATATGGGCGCTTATTGTATTTTAAAATTTCATGGTTTTACGAACCTATTTCATCTTTACCTGCATATCTGTATGAGCATTGAGAGAAATTTATCTTATAAGCTCTTAAATGTAAGCCACATGGCTATGATACCAGGACTAATACAGTTGAATTATCTTCTTATAGATGGTTATACATTAGCGTTGTTATCATTATAACTGTCGTTACCTAACATATTTGGCTACATCTTACTTAGCACTCCGCTTTTTAAGGAGGGTAGTTGTCAGGGGTTTGAACCAAAATAGGGATTGTGGGGTGTTATATAGGGAAGGGGAAGGGAGGCTAGGAAGAGGGAGTAATGGGAGGGCTAAGGGATTGGTAGCGGAACGGTAAAGAGGAAGGGAGTGGGGGGCGTTAGGGTAAGGAAGTTAAGGAAGTTAAGAGGCATTAAGTTTAAGAGGTTAAGAAGTTAAAGGGTTAGGTGGCTAGAGAATAGAAATTTAGAGGGTAAGAAAGTTAGAGGATAAGAGTAAAGAAGACATTCAGGTTTGACATGTGAGTCGGCAGTACAATAAATAGTGTTAGATTGCGCTGAATAAAGCGCTACAAGGTCATGATGTCATGTGAAATTTTAGGTTCTTGCAGGCTCATAACGTTCCATAGGAAGTGTGCAGCTATTATATCGTGAAGAATCCCCGGTGATTTAAGGTGCTTAGCAGTTTGAAGGTTATAATCCGTGGTTGATTATGTTGATAGGAGACTTGAAATAGGGTTTGTTGGTTTCTTCTATGACCGTTTCGGCAACACAATGAGTCATGGCCCTAGTATCTAGAATATAGCAACAGGGTAATCACAAAAGGCATGCTAAATGAATAAACCCCCCCAGATCGCCATCATTTAACGTGCGACCTTCTACTAGGCTACTTGCCTTCCACAATCAGCACTCTTCGCTATAAACGTTCGCCCAGGGGTATCAAGCCATTGCTGCGTCAAGTGCTATGATTCAGAGAAAAGGTGTCAGGGACAATAAGTTGGCATTAGAGGAAACAGTCAGGATTAGTGGGAATCAGTTAGGATTAAGAAAAAGAACTGGGATTAGAGAAAGGAGTAGAGTTTGTGGGAACCCTTTTAAACTGAAATGCATCAAATAAAGTTAGACAAATAGTAATATTAGAGGAAAAGAATAAGAATGGGAAAGAAATGGGAGTGAGGGATAATAGATTTGGTTTAGAGAAAGTGGGTTTCAATTAAGAGGCAGTGGTTAGGATAAAGAAAACGACTTCACATAAAAGAGAAAAGGAGTTATCTAAAAGGAGAAGGGGTTCACTCGAGCTCCTGTCTCGCTATCACTGAGACAACAGCACTCCAAATTATTGAAAGTGTATCAATTTCAACCAATCCCTCCAATTGATCTCCTGTTGGCAGCCTATCGACCTATGGACAAATCTCTTGCAATACCACTCGCCCAAATTCCTACATACGTCAAAACGGTTCTAAAAACAAAACTACACAGTCTGCCCAGACTTCCTCCCGCAGCTTGGATTGTATACATGAATATTGGAATCCTCAGTTCTTCCTCAAGTGCACTAACAAGATAACAAAAGAGATGTACCAAAAAGGTGAGTAGAAGAAAAGAGGTCAACCAACAAGCTTTCTCCGGATTCAAGGAAAACAGGTCAGCATGAGCTTCGAGAAGAACAAACAAACGAGATTGGATTAGGTATAGGTACTTTATGTAGAAAGATGACTGATGCGTACCATTGTCGGTAGTGGATACGCCCCCGAAAAACGCCTGTCGCTGGATGAATGGTTAGATGGAATGTGATCTTGAATATAATACTAAATAAGTACTTCAAAATAGATGGCGACTGATACCGTGAAATAGTGTCGAGTACGTAAGATAGACGCGGCAAATTCAAGCGTAGGACGGCGATATTGGTTGAGAATGTAGTGACTCAGAGGAGTTCTATAAGCCGTTTCGTGCTCCGCCTTCGGAATAATGTAGCTGAGAACAGACGTCAAAAATTGGCCAGACCATTCTTGGAATGTCGTTTACTGAAGCGTTTCCGACCCTTTACGGACTCAGTGTCTGCCTGTTCCCCCTTTCGAAGATGGCGTGCCGTGGGGATATCCACTCCATCAAGAGCGGCTCCACCGATGGCTGGGCTTGGGATGTTGGCGCTGAGATCGTTTAAAGCAGCGTCGCCGGGATAAGAATTTGTGATGGTTTGTGACAGTGCATAGTCTTTGGCCTGTGCGATGCTATCGAGCCATTCCTGTGTGGAATACTTGCTGCCATCAGGATCGCTGGTTGTGCTCTTGGGGTCTTCGAAGACGTATTGTCTCTCTCGCTGGAGTACGTTAACGGGTGGACAGGAGCAGAGAGAAATGGAATGGGTTGGGCATACAGTTTCAATGCACCAGGCTGTCAAGCCCTTTGAATCCTGGAAACTCTTCCACTCGCAACCGGGGGACAACAGCGATATTTCTTCCTTAAGTTTCTTCTCATTCGTTCCAGAGGCGCACATCAAAACCCGTGCACTCGAAGTGATCATCACTAACCGTTGTCGTTTCTTCACCGTGTTGCTACTGAAGAACCTGGCGAACTTCCTTGGCGTGTCAGCGGCAGCTTCATCCCCTTTTCCGCCAAGAGGAGAATGGGGTGGCCGGTGAGTGACGAACAGATTTCCAAGCTTCAATATCCGTTCATCCCGCTTCGTCAAAACCGGTGACCAGTCGATATCAAGCTGGCTGGGAGGGGGCAATTCCGTGATAAGCCTTGGAGTAAGCCTCACCGGGCCAGCCGAGGCACCAGGCGTGACAGGCCCCGGTGTGTTATTATAGAGGTTGGTTTTCGGCGGATAAGACCCATCACCACCATTTAACCTGATAGGTTCAGTCGCAGGTGGAACATAACTTTTCAACCGTGGTGCTTTTTGTTTCCAGAGACCCTTTCCCCACGTAATTCCTTCGAAAAACTGATGGTTCTTGATGTGCTCCATAGGCAACCGCTTAACGGGATCCAAGACCAGTAATCTTTCGACTAAATCCCGTGCTACAGGTGGAAACCCATCAGGGAACGTATACTCCAGTCCAACGATCTTTTGAAACGTCTGATACTCGTTTGCCGCTTTGAATGGAGGTCGACCGGCGAGAAGTTGATAGATGATACAGCCAAACGCCCACAAGTCGCTCGCCCTACACGCATTTTTGTCTGTGAGTAGTTCTGGGCTGACATATTCCGCTGTTCCAACGAAAGACTGTGCCCGATCCGATTCCAGTCCGTCAAGAGGATCTGCACCATTAGTCTTCTTGCTGTCTAGTATTTTTGCTGTTCCAAAATCGGTGATCTTGACGTGCATCTGGTCGTCCAGAAGCACATTCTCTGGCTTTAAGTCTCGATGTATTACTCCACGGGAATGCATGTAATCAATCGCATCCAGTATTTGCGCTCCGTAAAACCTTGTACATTCAACGTCGAACGTAGTCATCTTCTTCAGAAACCCAAGCAACTCTCCGCCGGCGGCCAAGTCGAGGACAAAGTATAGAGATCGCTCGTCTTGGAAAGTGTAATAGAGACGCACGATACCGGGATGCTCGGTGAGGCGATTGAGAGTGTCCTTCTCGATGTTAACATACTTCACCTTTTTCTCCTTGATGATATGTCTTTTATCAAGAACCTTGATGGCATATTCCCGGAGCGTCTGTCGGTCTGTAGCTGCGAGAACTGTGCTGTAGGATCCCTCGCCTAATGTTCTGCCAAAGTTGAAATCTTTCACACCCTTTTTCACAACCCTTGTGACCGGTCTGCCATTCTGATCGATCTCCTGCCTCATACTAACGGAGGCACCCTTCTCTTTCCATTCCTCGCTACTTGGTAGCGGTCCGCCTTCCACACCGTAAGGTTGCGCTGACAAATGGCTCGCAACGGGAGCGCTGCTGCTGTGACGGTCATCCAACAGCATCCGCCTCGAACTCCTCCGAGGCGGAGCAGGTCCATACCCAGTTGGTAATTGCGTTGACTGCCCATATGACCTACCACTTCTACTCGCCTCCCGTGAGGGTATGTAATCATGCATTGGCGGAGCTACTCTTGAACTACTACTCCTTCGGATATCTGCTGCCATGCTCTCATCTTTATAACGGTATGTACTGGGATTGGAGGCTCCCGCCGCCGAACTCGATGACAGGTTGGGATGACGGTACATGTTTGACATGGGCCTGTCCCGCAAATGCGGAGGCGGAGGGCCATTGCGAGATACTGACCCCGACGCGTATTGAGGATAAGATGTTGGTTGTTGTTGTTGTTGTTGTTGAGCTTGAGCTTGATCCGCCAGGGGCATGGATTGCCGATGGATAAGTCGCGGGGGGAATGGGGCCTGTTCAGCTGCTAGCGGAGAGTTATGAGCGGAGGGAACGGAGGGAGAGTTGGTTGAAAAGGCATCAGGGTCGAAGCCGAGAGAGCCGGAGGGAGTATGCGTTCCGGGAAGGTGAGAGGGTGGTTGTTGTCTCTGCTGTTCAGTTACGGTTCCAGACGAGGATTGTGACGACGGAGGGCGGGCTTGTGCTTGCGCGGTCTGGTTCTCTGAAGCTTGTGGAGGAGGCGATGGAGAGCTTGGTCCCTCGTCCGGATTAGCGATACGAAGACCGCCGAGGGTCTGCGTCAGACTCAGGTCGCCATTCATCATAGCTACTGCTGGCCAGCGAGGCGGAGGTAACGAGCGTAGAGTGGCTGCGGACGGCGGGCAGCCGAGGGGGAGGTTGGATTATACAGAGGTGAAGAGAATGAACCTGGGGGTCAGCGGATAGCTGCAAAGGCGTGGGATGTCCCAGAGGCCAATGACAAGAGACGGGTTTGCCGTCTTGGAACGGTCGCAGCGGTGCCCGAATGGGGAGGGTGGATTGTAGTTGGGGGTTGAGGCTGGTGATGTTGGAGTAGAGATGCCCAGGTGGGCTCGGCGTGCGCAGCAGCGTGACAAGTTGGTGCTGACGACCCGACCTCCTCCACCACCAAGATCAGATTGCGCTTCAACACCAACCCCGATATCTTCACCCTATCGTGATCGGGACTGCACACCTCCACCACAGCTTCATCCCCGTCCCGAAGGTCACAGAGCATGTCCGTGACGGAGATTTAACTGATCTTGTCGCACAAAACGTGCATTTCTGCTGCATCTGTGCCATGTTACGCACATTCAATATGGCTTACATGCTACGTGCATACTTCCTTGCTACTCTCAGTTCTTCATTCGTCAAGTTGCTTCTATTACTTTCGTCTACTTGAATTGTTTTCGGGGACTCCACAAGCTGTCCACCTGCGTGGATATTAAGAGGAATGGTAAAAGGATCTCCATATATTCAGGCATAAACATAATTACTGACTCTACCTCTCACGGAAAGCACATCACGATAGTAAGATTGAATTTGCCATGTACTTTAGGGTCGTAGCGCCCATTCTAACTTTCAGCGTACGTACCTGCCAGTACCTCAATCATGGAGACCTTCATTCCCTCAGGATCTCCCAGAGCGACGGCAACAACGAGGTGGACAGAAGATAGGAAACCGCATCTCGTCATGTCTTTCATTTGAATAGCTTATTATCGTTCTTTTTGTCGTAATGCAACCATCGTTTCCTGGCTTTCTTCATTGAATCTCAGTTTCTGTCTTTACTTGTCATTCACCGTGTTTAACGGATTTTGGATATGCTACGTGGTCGACCGTCCGAGATCACCTTGACCGCCGCAGATGTCGAACAAACCCGACTCCGGATGGACCGTCGACAGACCGCAGCTCCTTTAGCTGGACGCTCGGGACAGTCTCTGAGAACGGCAAACTCAAGAGGCTCCCGTCTGGGTTCTGGGTTTCCGAGACTTCGACGCGGACCGGATCGTTCTCGAGACGATGCCATAACCCAACTCGGACCGATACCGTTGCTGCAGCCACACAATGTCGTCCACTCTTCGGTAGACTCTGAATCAGACGACGACCCTATTGTTCCGTCTCTTGTTGACTCACTGTTTTTGGACGCTGGAGACTTGACCAATACATCACTGTCTCAAGGTCAGCCCTCTAATGAGTGCCTTAGTGTAGCAGGAGGTTCTGTGCTCGTCCCAGACGTCTCTAATCAGACCGCCGACCCTAATCAGGCCGCCAACCCTTCGAACGAAGGTAGTAGACCGTCAGTAAGCGCTGGAAATGACTACGAAGGCGAAGACAGCGCGGCTACGAGAAGGTATCAGTTCGATTATTCAGGCTTCGGCCAGGCAGGAACAAATCCTTCAGAAGATATCGGTGGAGACGCCCCGGAAAGTCAGCCTCAGAGTTCCACTGACGGCGTAGTGGAAGTCGCTTCTGAAACTGCTTTTAACTCTTATGAACCTGCTTTTAACTCTTATGAACCTGCTTCGCCTCTCCGTTTTCAGACCCTGCGTCAGCATAACAGCCATATCCCATCTCCATTACATCAAGCGCAGAGAGCCAGTTCTCCTCGCAGTACGCATGTCGATGGCGAGGCTACGCCAACTCAGACTCCCACTAGGAGAGAGCCACCGCAGTTACGGTTAGAAGGATATTTTGCTACACCAGACCGGTATTGGTTCAGAGAACTATCAAATGCGCCTCATACCGAGCCACGCCAAGCCTTGGTCCGCTCTAGAATGAGAATACGAAGTGTCTCTTCTCCCAGCGATCCAAGCACGGTGCCGTCTATTCTCGAAGGGTTAAACCTTGGACTAGACTCCCCATCGGAAGATGTATTTTCAACTGGTCTGAGGCAAGGCGCGAGCAGAGTAGATCAGACTACGGATTCACGTGGTCCATCTACCGAAGAACTTCGAACATCCACAGAGACAATTCGTGCCAGGCCACTAGATGTCGCTGAGTCACTGCAGTCTGGGTATTCTAGTACATCACAACCCTCAACGGAACTTCAACAGGAGGAAGACATCTCATCTGAACCTCAGAGACATCACGTATCCCAGCAGTTCAGGGAGGAATCTTCGGCATCTAGCCAACCGTACTCACTATATGAGCTTCCAGGATCACGCCAGTCTAGCAGCACATATTCGCAAGTTGACGGTCCGCTTCAGCAGGCTCAATACGATGGGGCAGCTCCTTCAAGGCCTATGGCTGGAGGTGCCTATTATTCAATCCGGTCGTCTCAAATTCACCCGTTAGCCGATGTAGCTCTTGCTTCTACGTCAGGAGCAGCGAATTTGGCGCCGCCGAGCGAAGGGCCTGTACTTGTCGGACATGGGCTTTCTCGCCTTCCTGCCAGGCCATACGCTCGTGTAGAAGCTTCTACAACCGGCAACACTCTGCGACCGAGTTTGATTTCGGCCTTTGATTTGGTTGGTGGGGACCAGGACGCAACGAGTGCAATCGAACGGAACCTTTCCTCTCCTTTAGAAGTCCTTGAACTTCGTGCAGTCTCGCTGTTAAGTCAGTTATCCTTAGGGCCCCGTCGTGGCTCTTCTTCAGCTGAAGACCATCCTATTCGTGGGCCTTCTGCATTCCAGTATCAAGTTGCGAACCATGGCCATGCCAATCCGGCGCGCGAAAGGGTGCCTGGGTCTAGTGAGGCTTATACCTCAAACAATACCAACGGTACTCGTGGCGTTGTGGATGATAGGTATCCTGATTTTCCATCAGCTCAAGAAACTCGTTCTTCCAATCACCCAGAAAATGCACAAGATTTGTCGAGACAGGCAACGCAGCGCCGAACATTAACAACACGAAGGTCTCAGCAAAGATCGAGTGAAAATGATTTGAGGGCTGCTTCAACTTTTGATATTAGTGCTCTACCTTCAAGGGGCTTTGATGGGCAACGACGAAACCCACCGCAGCAATACACCGCGTCAAGATTTATGTCTAACCGAAACAGTATCCATGCTCAAGCATCATCGTCTACTCTTCGGTCTGCCAGAACTCGCCCGTCCAGCCCTCCTAGCCGTGGTAACTCAGCTCGTCCACGGTCGTCTCGCGGCCCTTTCCCTCAAGGTCGTCTCTCCCAGTTTTCTCAAGATCCACAACGCGGCCGAAATAGTGGGCCCTTTGACTCCTCTTCCTCTCCTGTGCAGCCGTATGGTGATGGTCACAGTTCTGCATATCGAAGGCCACTCCCCAATTACAGAACTACTATTAGCCCACCCCCCACTACTGATCCAAGGACATCTCTCTCACCACCCTTCGTCAACGGAAGGGTTGTCTCATCGCCACCGGTGAACAATTCTAGGATGTCCAATATATCGCCAGTTGACGGTGAGGAGCCAAATGTCAATGAAGCTCAGGTTCGCCATCCCGCTCATTTTGCGCCCAGGCCTAGCGCTCCCCATCCCGGACGTCAGGTATTCTTTCAAGCCGATGAGCCAGGCCAGCTGGGCAATCTTCGATCTGAACCGGGCAATACTAGACCACAGTATCGCGGTGGCGGGCCTGGAGGTCCTGGACCGTTACGCCGACGTCGAATGCCCTCTTCCCAACAAGATCAAGAAAATTCACTCGATGCTGAGATGGGAATGATGAGAAATGAGATGGTGGCTGCTGGCATGAGGTATGCTCAGGACGGGCATCCGGAGGTCATGGATGACACACCGCCGCGTTTGGGGAGATTCGAAAGGCACATGAGAGGTGAGTGATGACATTATCAGGTCCAAAGAACAAACCGGAAATTGGATATGCATTTATAAAGTCGACTATCCTTTTGGATACTGGTATTGGATCCGTTTATTGAAGCTTGGACATTTGATAATTGGCACGGTTTTTTCATATCGTTTTTAAAGTTCGATAGGTTAGAGTAATAGAGTAGGTAAGTAGCCGTTACGCAATGTTTTGTTACTCTAGATACCGGATATCTTCTCCAGTAGGCCGATTGTACTGCGCTCTGTAAAGACTCTTAACATTATTTTCTATCTCATTAGACCTTTAAGGATTAGGAGTGGCTCAGGGACTCGCCCGTTCAACATTCTGTTTCGCAGGAGTGAGGTCGAAAAATACGAGGCTCTGAAATTTTAGCAATCTCTCTTGCTAAATTGGAACGGCCTGTAAGTGGTGTGCATTGTCACCTGCTTTCTGTCGAAGTATGTTTTTCTATCGGAAGAGGGCTCAAAAGTGCTTGGCAATATACTGTGTGACGTGAGCTTAGTCATATATGCCAAGAGAAATCGCCATCCTCGATCTTCCACCACACCCGTGAGTCCTTCCGTGATTCTGGACACCATTACAACCCGCAAAACCTCCATTCTGTCATCATGAACTCTTGACAAACGCGGTCTTCTTTTAATATTACTTGATTTCCCTTCTCGATCCCCTTATATTCTGTACTGGCTGCTCTTAATCCTCCGACCGCGGCTTTCGCCGCCTTTCTCTGAACATCATGGCATTTCAAGCACCGGTCAACCTCCAGGTGAGTCTTCGCCACGGCCAGATGAGAGCCCAAAGTTGCACTTTACTGATAGTTTGAAATAGAGTATCGCGTCTTTTACCACTGAACTATGGCCTTCCATGTCCGTCGTTTTGCAATCCCCTTGGCGAGGTCTGAGTCGGCAGTCCCCATCCAGGAGCTCCGCGCCACAAGCTGAGAGACCTGCACGGAGTGTATCCGCGGAAACCATTTCAACAAAGGCGACACAGGTAGGGCCTCTTTGGACGATATATGTAGTGCGCAGACGTTCTGACCGTTTTCCAGGGTAGCTCATCACTCCGCCTACCCGAATCGCTCTCACCGGTCCCTATGTTTGCGTTGCACCATGTCCCTCTTGCGGAGGTGATGTCAACCGTTCCTTCTGTTTCTGGTACACTCGCGTCTGGTCAGTATTTACGCTTCCAACTGCGCAAGGCAACTGCTCATTGCCACTTAGTCCCCAGAAGTGCTCTCCATCATTGTAATCCATTAGCGCGCCACGTGCCTTTCAAGTCTTTAATAGCTAGGCAATACTCTACGGCATCGCGGATAAGCCCATTCCAGAATCTTCGTGCAAGCCCTCGCTTAGGGCAGGTTGGTTTGGCCCTGGTTCAGCAACGGTCACTCTTCAACGGTTCATCTTCAGTCTCTCGGAGTCTTCTCGCTCGTCTGGAAAGCACTGCAAACGACAATCCGCGTAGCGCCACGGCGCAGAAGCTATTCTATTCCGCTTTGCTCCGAGCAGGCATGCCCGAAATTATTGTGGAGAGATATCAAACAGGACAGTTTGGAACGAACTCAGAATGCGAAGCTCTTTATGTACGGGCTCTCGAACGACTCGGTCAAACTGAGAAAGCTGCGCAACTTCAATCCGCAAAAGAAGCGCATGGTGGTAACGCTCTTACGCCCGAACAGTTGCAAGCTATTGGCCAGGCAGTCGGAGCTCATGCCGGCGGCGGTCAAGTTGGAAAGGCTCGAAGTGGCACAGGCAACAGAAGCGATCCCCTTTACGTGGTCGTTGAAGAATCCATGTGGAGCACAATTTTTAAGTGGGCTAGGTGGCTCCTTACCTTCGGCCTTACCGCTTACGTTGCATTGATCTTGATTACTCTTTTCGTCGAAACTACTGGTGCCCTCAAGAAAGTCGGTGGTGCAGGAGGCACCGGCGAGGTCAAACCTGAGCACCAAACCACCCGCTTCAGCGACGTCCATGGTTGTGATGAGGCAAAAGAAGAACTACAGGACATTGTGGACTTTTTGAAGAACCCTGAGCGATATAACAAATTGGGAGGTAGACTTCCCAAGGGTGTTCTGCTTACTGGGCCTCCTGGTACTGGAAAGACGCTACTTGCCCGGGCTGTTGCTGGCGAAGCTGGCGTTCCCTTCTTTTACATGTCCGGTTCTGAGTTTGACGAAGTATATGTCGGTGTCGGCGCTAAGCGCGTGCGTGAACTCTTCGCCACTGCTCGCGCTAAAGCCCCTGCAATCGTTTTCATCGATGAATTGGATGCAGTGGGTGGGAAACGGAATGGTCGGCAAGCTAACTACCACCGGCAAACCTTGAATCAACTGCTGAACGATCTCGATGGTTTCGATCAGAGCACCGGCGTCATTTTCATCGCAGCGACGAATCACCCTCAAATTCTTGATAAGGCGCTCACTAGACCTGGCCGTTTTGATCGTCATGTTGCTGTGGATCTGCCTGACGTCCGTGGACGTATCGAAATCCTGAAGCATCATCTGCAAAAGATTCGAATCGCGCCAGATGTTGATATATCTGATGTTGCTCGCGGCACCCCCGGATTCTCTGGGGCTGAACTGGAGAACCTCGCTAACACAGCAGCTATCCACGCCTCGAAACAAAAGCAGAAATTCGTTAACATAAACGACCTGGAGTGGGCCAAAGATAAAATCATGATGGGCGCAGAAAAGAGGAGCAGGGTTGTTCAGCTGAAAGACAAACTCCATACCGCTTATCATGAGGGCGGCCACGCTCTCGTTGGCTTATACACCAAGGGCTTTTCCGACATGCACAAGGCCACCATCCTTCCCAGAGGCGGTGCAAACGGCATAACATTCTTTTTGCCTAAAGATACCACGCACAAGAGCAGGTCGGAATACTTTACGGATATACAAGTTGCTATGGGAGGAAAGATGGCAGAAGAGATCGTCTACGGAGGAGACAACGTCGGATCCGGTGCCTCCAGCGATATTCAGAGTGCTACAAACTCGGCTTATGCCATGGTCACCATGTTCGGGTTTTCGGAGCGACTTGGAAACATCGATTTCCACAGCAACTACGATCGACTCTCTGAGGATTCGAAGAAGCATATTGATAACGAAGTTCGACGACTTGTGGATGAAGCTAGGGAGCGCGCCAAGAAAACCTTAATGGAACATCGGAAAGAGCTTGATCTTCTGGCTGAGGCTCTTGTCAAGTATGAGACCTTGGATCGAGAGGAGGTTTTGAAGGTCATCAAGGGCGAGCCGTTGCCGGGTCGTATGGCGGCCACGAATTCTCCCATCAAACTCCCTGACCTGCCTACACCTCCTACGTTCGTTCCACCTGTTCCCACCCCGCCTACCCCCTCGCCGCCAAGCCCACCGGGCCCCAGCGATCCCAGCGGTGGTGTCACAGTCGAGAAGTCTTCGTGACCTAACTGGAGTACAGTGAAAGCAGAATGATATTTTTACAAAGCATGGGAGGCGAAATCTGGCGTTGTTGCACTCTACTCTCGACTCCCTTTGAACACCCCAATACACCAAATCCCTCGCTCAAAGCCCTAGCTCGAACTGGGTGTCGTCTCTTGCTCTCACATCGATAAGTGGGATGTAGATTGATTGACTCCAACTCATAACTAGTCTCTTTTCCTTTTACGTGTATAATGTAGAATTATGTGGTTAGCGAGGCATAAAGACTTCGAAGACGATGAAACTCGTTTGAAGCATCGAAATCGATACCTAGGATGATGCAAACCACTACTGTAGAGATTGGTTAGGATAGATATGAAAATGGGAAAAAAGTCAAAAGTCTAGTTCAAAAATTCAAAAGCTTTCAAAAATATGGAGGACATATTCGGTCTCGGGGCCAATACGTCAAAGGGAAGCTCCACGTTAGCTTCATTCTAGAGTAGAGCAACTGGGTAGACCACAGAAGGTTCTTTCTTCAACAAAGCAATAGTATACTTTTGCCCTTCTAGGCTCGAGCTAAATAGCTCTCACAGACCAGCTGAATCCATATCTCTGCCATTTTCTTTTGAACCGAGCAGAATCACTATCGTTGGACGGTAACCGAGTGTATACTCCTTCCCTCTCCTTTTTCCCTAGATTAAAGCTGGAATACATCCCGACCAACTAAGTCTATATTCGTTACCAGATGATAAAGCTACCTAAGTCTGTTGCTCTATCACAGTCTCTATATAAGTAATTAAAACAATAGATAGAAGCTTCGGGTTTGTACACCTAAAACCAAGCATAATTTTGATTTTCTACACTCTGCCTGCCAAAACCAAAGTACGTCTTTCACCTATCTATACTTTCAGAGCCACTCGTTGGGAAAGGATCGGGACAAAGTTATATTACTTTATTGTAAGACGAAATCGTTTGACGGATTAGAGTAATTTCCTGAATATGTAGGTTGAGTTAGATACTGGTAAAGGTGAAGTGAGGATGGTGTGAATTTGGCTTGTTTAAAGGGTTTGTTATGTTTCGGCTGATTCTTGCAGGCGCATATAGAGCTCCATGAATAATTTGAGCAGGAAGTAAGGAGTTGTATTAAAGCGACCTTAGAAGGAAAGAATAAAGGAGATGACGTGCTGGTTCTGGATGGGGATGTTGAGGAACGATTTCGCAGGCACTGTAAGATAGGAGGTTAGTTTTGTCTTCAGGACACTGATCGTGTTGGGAACGATATGAAGGTATCAATCATCTACTTGCTTCTGTCTATGTCACGGCGCTTTCGCCATATCCACCCAAATCATCATTGAAGAGAAGAATGAGCCACCATACCAGTGGACCTGAACTCCAAGTCCCAATATGGAAGTAGAAGCCCTGAAAATGCACCTCAAACACTAACACCCCCGCTCGCTAAAGGCGCATTTTATAGGCACGAGGTATAATAAGAAGAAAGAACAAGAATAGAAAACATGAAGATCATAACCACCTCTCCTACCCCTTTTAGCCCTTACCCATCTCAAACCCTCCTCGTCCCCCTCCGCCTCGGCAGCGACAACCCCGTCTCCGCTGGCACCGCCACCACAGCCGGCACAACCATCTGTGCCACCGGAAGCCCCTTCTTCGGAACGGGAACAACAATTCCCTTAGACTGCTGGCTCAAGTTTTCTTTGCCTTCTACTGGCACTGTAGTGGCGGCATTAGTAGTAGTTATTGGTTGCGGGAGTTTGACTTTCCGAGGGGTTACTAGACGGCTTTTGCGTTCTTTTGTCGTAGTTTTGAGGGCTTCTTTGGGTTGGGCCGCGCTGGGAACTCCCACGGGTTCAAGCTCAAGAGCTGCGGTGGGTTCAGTGGTGGGAGCAGGTACAAAGTCTGTAGTTGCAGTGCTAGAGACCAGAGGCAATTTCTTCGCCTTGGATGCTTTGGAAGGTTTCGATGGTTTCGGGATGCCCTTTGCCTTCGATGCCTCCTTTTCCTCCTGTACCTCAACGGGCAGTAGAGATGCAGGGCCAAGCAGACCCTTTCCTGGGGTGCCATTTACAGCTCCAAGTCCACGTAACCGGCGGACCCGCGGTACACTCTTCTCCTTGTCAGCGACCGCTTTCCCCTTTGGCTTGGAACCAGCTGCACTTGGAAGAATTGGCAGACTCAGTTCATCCACAGCAGATTCACTTCCATCTGCAGACGCTTCAGAAGACCCAGCCTCAGCAGACTCAGTACCCGCTTCTTGGAAGTATGTCAACTGCTCGTCCCATTTCACGCTTTTTCCTTTAGTATCCTTGGCTCCAACCTCTGCAGCATTCTCCGCAGACACTACATGCTCCTCCTTAGTCAATTTGATAAGTTTTTTGGTCACAGAAACAGCACCTTGCTTGTTCTTATGCGTGTTATTGCGCGTTAGGATCGCAAGCTCCTGAGCCTCGGTCTTACGGAGAACAACCGGCTCGTTTCCATCGGCACGACGAACTGCGATATTCTTGGGACCTTGCGGAGCAGGAAGACGAGATTTACGCGTCCGAGTTGAGCGTCGTGATCCGCCTGAAGGGGGTGCTACCTCAGACGCATCAGCTGCCGGTTGCTCAGGAGTTGGAGAAAGTGGTGGCTGCTCGTCAAAGTTGAGAGTGAGGGTCTGTGAAAGGTCAAGATCAAGTGTTGCCGTATTGTCGTATGCTTTGGAAGGTGAGTTGGGGTCCTTGTCTTCGAGAACCTTGCGAGGAGACGCGAGTGCTTGACGGACAGCTCCGGAATCACGCCGATTTTGGAGGGATTCACGGCGAGATATGACAACTGCTTTAGAAGCCTTGCTGGCTGCAGCACGATTAAGAAAGTCTTTGAGAAGCGCAGTGTCATCGTCGAGCTGAATTCCAATCTCATCTGAGCCAGGTTCAGCGAGAGATGAGGATGAGGTTTGCTGTTTCTGTGGTTCGGCCTCAATGGAGCTAGAGTTGGACGATCCAAGAGTAAGACCATTAGTGATATCATTCACGGCTTCTTCAAACAGTGCATCAGAAGGAGCTTCGGAAGCAGATGTGGCTTCTGCTTTCTCAACATTGTGGACTGAGGATGGGATACCTTCGTCTGCAGGAATATCTTCGGCCTGCGGGAGAATTTCCTCGACAGGAGCTGCCATTTCAGCATCTTGGACTCCTTCATCAGACAGCTTGACGAGACCTATCGATGCCTTATGAGAAACTGGCGTAACCGATTCCTCGTGGGCATCCGGCATTTCGGTGTCTTCCACATCCTGGTTCGATGCATGGTCATCATCTGCTGAACCATTTTCAGCAATGGATGTAGCTAGTTCTTCTGGCGAAGATGACATTTCAGCGTCTTCTTCAACTTGTAGGACAGATGGCGGCTCGTTGTTCATAGTAGTCTCAGTAGTCTTTGCCTTACCATCATCGATAGTCTCGTTCGTGGATGGAGTTGGTAGTGTGCTATCCACATGGACCGGTTCGTTAAATCGGGGAAAGTTGGTCTGAGGAACGTCATATATCCCCGGGGTAGCAGTTTCCGACACAGTCAGAGCTTCGTCTGATTTAACCGGCAATTCAACTTCGACCAAATGTGGCTCAGACACTTCGAGCACAGCGGTTCCGTCAATAGTAGTGGGTTCGGGGACAGCGTCTTCAGAGTTGTTCATATGAACATTCCCAGATTCCGTTCGTTCTTGAGACACATCGTGCTTATACTCCACATCTTCGTGAGAGCCAGTCTTGCTCTGGTCAGGGTCATGGACAGCTCCTTCATGGGCAATAACGGCTCCCTCCCTAGCAGAAACCGGAGCAGTAACGCGCTCCTCCGCCTCCTCAACTTGTGGGACCTCTGTATCTTGTATTTCTTCATCTGGGCGGGAATTCAATAGACCGTTGCTTAGTTTCCTTGAAGATAGCGATACCAGTGGCATACTGAGTTCGTCTTGTGTGGAAAAAGACTCAGGAGCAGTTTCCTGGTCGCAACCAATCGCCTCTGGATTTTCTTGTTGGGCAATAAGATCGTGTTGTGGTAGTCCCAATTGGAAGGAGAAATCTCCGCCATTATCTTGCTCAGTTATCGGAGGTTCAGGAGCGGTTGTTTCTGATTTTTCATCTTCACATTCGAAATTCTCCGACGGTTCTTCGGGTGCATCATGCTCATGTCCGACGACCTCATGGCGCGCATCTAAGGTATCGACATCATTATGAGAAACCATTTTCCCTGCAAAACGTCAGTGGGCTGAAGGATCCATGGGTCGCAACCGCACGTACTTGGCAGAGCGCTTTGCCTCCGATCATATCGCGTTGCCCTGGAAGAGCGCGCCTTCGCTTTCACTGAAGGCACCTCATCGGATGTATCGTTCGACCGAACTCGAAGTTTCTTTACAGCCCGTCCTGAACCAACATCCTCAACCTCTTCCATGCTTGAGTTGTTTGTGTTGTCCGACTGCGATCGCGTTCCAATTCGGCGATAGATTTTCCGCTGCTTACCGTCGCGAGTTGTCGTGGTTTCAGGTTTACGTTCCCAAGCTCGAGGTAATTTGGGGATTGGTAGTGATGAGGGATCGAGGAATGCGGCATCGGTCTCCTGCCATGTTTGATCGAAAGTAGACCGGACGCGTTTCCGCGGTGAGGACGCCATTGTCGGCGCTACGTAGTATATCCGTTGCTGATAATGTGTGAATAATGTGGAGAGAGCGCGGTGAAGGTGACGGTTTTACGGTATCGCGATAGTGAATGACGGTCGTAAGTGGTGAATACCAGGCAGCCAGGGTGTTGTTTTGACAACGGGTCACCACGTGAACATGTCAACAAAGATTTCGGTCCGCGCCAAGAGATCTCTCACGGGCCGGGGATCTACCGTGACCTCCAATTTTTGAGATTCGAGACGATGGGCATCGCATCTCCAAGCAGCAAAGTACGCATACGTGCCTCTATCAATCAGACTCCCGCTACACCGCCCGTCGCCATCCACTTGTCGCCATCCACTTGTCGCCATCTCCGCATCATGGTCCCAAAGCCCCAAGGCCAGTCGGCCGCTAAATCAGTCACCCATCGTCCCCTACCTCCACTCCCGAAGCTCCGCGTTCGCCGGCCGAATAAACCGGAACTGAACCCATGCTTGGGTGTAATGTCATCAGTGTTGGGTATGTGATTGTTATCAGAATTGGTGAAGAAGTGATGTATTGAGAGGACATACGGCGGAATTGACCGTTCCGATAACAAAGGATAGAAGAAGCATTGGGTTACAATATGCATGATCAGCCTGCTAATACATTCAATTTAGGTTGCTGGGCATCTTCTGGATACAGCATTCAGGGCTGTGCGCAGCTTGAGCAGAAGCTAAGACAGTGCATGGACGCACCAGTACGTCTTCTGTTCCAATATATCAAACTTTATATATCTGACTATTTCCCCACAGAGAGACTCCAGCGGACGGAAGAACAACATCAACTACCATCTCTCGCGGATGTACCCCAAGATCATCGGACCTCACAAGCGGAATTAAGCTAGGCCGTTTCTTAAAGCGCGAATGGAATTTAGAACTTTGTAAAATATTTGTACAGAATGGGGAATAGAAGAGGTGGAAGTGTATCTGACTTCTGGTGCATGAGAGAAGGGCTTCTAATACGTTACTTAGAACATTGGGACGGCGTTTGGAGAAAGGAAATACCTGTGTATATTGTATAATTTGTGCCCCTGAGTCGAAGTTGGCGTATCAACTTCGCCAACTTGAAAGGTCGACAGAATTTCGCTGCTATACAAGTGCTGAATCGACTACAGAGAACTCTGGGCGTACCCACACTCCGATTCGACTTGCAGACAGAGCATATCTCCACACAGCGTACTTCACAGTAGAGTTCGGATCTTAGGAAGGTACGATGCACTTCAGAGTGCATTCTGGAGGTGGGAAGGTAATGAGGAGTACTCGCGGTGGAGACGTATTGAGGAATACTGGCAGTGCAGTCAAATTTTGTTTCCGACCTCTTCCTATCAAGCTTCTCAAAGCGGCCGCAACGTCTCTCTCTCTATGGAGCCAACCGGAGTGTAAAAAGCAGCAACATTGGAAAATGTGCACATCACTTGCGGCCACAACTACCAGAAGAATCATTCGTCACCTTTTTCTCCACAAATTATTAACCGATATCGCAATCTAACAACAGCATCAGTTATCACACTTCATCCCCAGATTACCTAATCGATATGAAAACGGATAATCTTCGGACCGCCGGTTATTGAAAGGTTTGGGGAGTCGGAGCCCTTCTCCGCAATCAGCTTGTTAGCGTACAGTCCAAAAGCCGCTAGTGATATTTCCTTTGACCTCAGCCCTCCAGTCTGACTGTGCAGAGCCTCACTGTCCCTCAAAGCTCTAGGGTTGGGCGCTCATTACTTGATCGGATAATGAAATGGAAACCAGCTTGCGATCTACTTTTCTTCACCGGTTTTCTTGGCCAAACGATTCCGTTTTCCCTCCCCAAGGGAATCTTATGCGATTGAAGAGTACTGACGAACTCAGGAGTCAATGAGACTCAAGGAGGAGTCTCTTCCCCAGAAGATAGACTTTCTTCTTTCATACATAAGGAACCGAGCTGACATTTTTGATGAGTTGTCTCGGTTCATTCGGGATCGTCCACTCCCTGGTCAAGACTCAGCACTCAAACTTACCTACGGGCCCACACCAGGAAGAATGTTAGCGCTTAGTACGTTTCGGAGTACGCTTATGACTTCCCCCCGACGAAGAGGGGACTGACTATAACTTTAAACAAACAACCGTCGTCGAAGTTCCGAGTTGCGTAATACTCAAGATCGGCAACGGTTACGCCCACTGCCTTGTAGATAACTTACTCTATGGCCACCAGGCTATCGTTTGCTTCGGTTCCCTTCTCATGTCACACCGGATCTATTTTTATTAGGGCGTTTTCCGTGTACACACACCGCGCCATGAGTGGTCAAGCGCAAATGACTGCCTCGTTTTCGGTCGCTTCACCATGTCTAACCAGCCGTACGGATTTCCAGTGCTCAGCCGCACCGTGGCCAAAGGGATTAAATGATTGGTGCCTCGTTTCATGTGGCTTCATTGCTTATCCTAAACTGGAAGGTTATCCACTCTATACGAACGTAAGTACCACCGACTTTTGTCACTTTTAACGAGGGCCCTGGAAGACTCTGTCCTTGCGTCGTCGTTGCTGGCCGTGTGCTAGCCTGGAGAAGCTTCACCAAGCAGCTAAGGCAGAGGCTCCGCCATCACCGGTCGTTCTCGTGCTTGTAGCCCCCATGGGCGTTGTTACCATTTATGAATAGTCCCCCCGGGCTGCTTCCGCTGAGTAGGTAGCTGGTCCCATTCCATCTTCACGAGGCCTTGTGTTGTTTTCCGGGTTGGCTCTTCTTTATCACTTGAGCCTTGAATTCGCCGTTCATCATTGCACATATTTGTTGGTGGTAACTTCTAATGCTTCAATATACCCTCTGTGCCTTTTTGGCACCGGCCGTCGCGTCTGCGATGGCTATGCCATGGGCAGGACCGGAGCCGACTCTGGTTGTACCTGAAATCGATAGATGGAGTCCTGCTCCAACCAAGGCACCGATATTCGAGTTCTTCAAACGTGCCACTGACCCTGGTGACAATACCTGTGGTTATGAATTCGGTCTTTCTAGTATGTATCGCTCACCACTATCCATTGGAGGCAAGGCTGACACAAACCCATATAGGGAGCTCATTGACTTGCAATGATCCGGGCTATGTCTGCGCTACGGGCACCGTCAACTCTGTACACGGCTGCTGTGACCCAGGAAATATGAACGCTTGTTCCATTCCCACCACCTGTCTCGCTAGTACTCAGATGGCTATTTGCACAGGCGCCTGTTTAAGCAACAACTTCGTTAAGAAATGGTCCGAAAACTCCTTCCAACATGAATTCGGTTTTTCAAAAATCTAACAGTTCATAGTACTTTTGCTGCCAGACCAGAGTGCTTCCAATGGCGATACGTCTATCCCAACGGGAAAGTTATGACCGAATATGGATGTTGGTCTACGGAATTCACAAGTTCGGTCTCGCGTCTCTATATCGGTTACACTCCGGCCGGAAGCCGCAGCTTCACCGAAGATAATTCTGTCTCCTATGTAACTGTCACCCCAACCGGCAAATCCAGTGTAAACGGCGCCTCAGCGACCCCATCCATCTCCTCCGTAAGCGGTGGCTTCGTAGCCCCAGGAGCCACTCCGGCAGCTTCTGGCACTGGCACCTCCAATTCTCCTCAAGAATCCTCTGACCCTCAGCCTAAGCCAAAGAAGAAATCCAACGTCGGAGCTATTGCTGGAGGTGTCGTGGGTGGCCTCGCCGCACTGGCTATCATCGCCATAGTAGGCGTCTGTCTTATTCTCCGCAGGCGCAAGAAGAAGAACGCTACCGTGCCTCCGCCAAACCAACAACCTCCCCTCGGACCGGCTCCTGGCGTCGCAGAATACAAGCCTGTGCCCCAAGGCCCTCCCCAAGGTGGATTTGCTCCCTCTCCCAATACTCAATATGCGAACCCTGCGAGCGGTGGCGTCGCTGGAGGATTTTATTCCAGTGATAACAAGCCAGCGCCAGCCGCGTATCCGCAAATGGGCCTCCCGGGTCAGGAACTTGGAGGACAACCGATGACGCAGCCTTATAGTCCTCCTATAAGCCCTGCGCCGCAGTATAGCCAGCCGATGGGCCAGCAACCAATGGGTCAACCGGTGGGTCAGCAGCAACCCACCATCCCTGTGGGTGTTGCAGAGGCGGGAGGAACCCCCGTGCAGCAACAGCAGTCGCCGGTAGCTCAACAGATGCAACCGAGTCCGCAAATGCATCACCCTCCGCCTCAGCAGCAGCATCAGGGGCCGCGGCCAGTTTATGAGGCTCCTTGAGCAGGCTTGGTAGAGTGGCTAGAAGAGAACGGAGTGTATAAAGACACGGTCGTTGGACCTCTGCGTTAGATGGATAGAGGGTGTTATCCTAATTGGTTGGAATGATGGAATCAGAAGCTGTATGCTTAGAGTTTCATTGAGTTGGATTTCCTTTCTTGTCTTAAAGTTTACATGTCATGAGGAGGAAAACGGAGGAAGAAAACCTTTGTTCCAGATATCTGATAGGATGTCTTCATGTTTTGTTATTGTTGTTTTATATGATATCCCACTATCGCTTATCTGTATGTGGAAAGCATACAATACCCTATCAAAGAAGAGGTGTTACGCACTGCATTCCATGTGAAAAGTCATTTCGTCTAAGTCAATGCAAGGCTACTGATATAAGCAGCATTATTGTACACCTCCCCTCACCTCACCCAATGATAATAATAATATAATAATAATAATAATAATAATAATAATAATAATAATAATAATAATTCAATTTAACGTGCTACCTGGTTCCCAATCGGGTCTGTGAACACGTAATATCAAATGCTTAGAGCAAAGTAAACCCGACTCTGGAGGAATGTCCCTCTAGATTCCAAAATACTTGCCTTTTCCCCACCCTCAAACATTCCAATATAGCTATGATGAGTTTTGTCACCAGCTAATAGCGGATAATAATATATATAATGATTATATCTACTTTGTTCAGTATTAAGATGGCCTAAGAAATAAGATCTTATAGGCTACTAGAGCCTTCAGCTTTAGGAAAGCTAAGGAAGCTCCTCCTACCCTTGTCTTTCTACTTTCTTCCTCTGCTCCCCTTTTCCTATCCCTTTTTCCCCTCCCTCTTTCCTATACCCTTAAGCTTTTTTCTATTCTTTTTCACTATTAATCTTAAATTAGCAAAAGGGGCACCTCGATTTAAAGGGAAGAAAGAAGGAATCCAAGAAGCCTTAGAATAAAATAAGAGACAGCTTCCTTTTTCTTTCTCTTTCCGCCGTCTCGGCGTAGTGAAGCTCTTTGCTTAAAACTTTCTAATCAATTACAGTAAATTCGATTCCGTCGAGTTTACTTCGCAGTAAGTTTTACTTCGCACTAAATATCGATGTGCGTGTTCATAGACCCGATTGGGAACCTGGTAGCACGTTAAATTGAATCATTATTATTAACAATTCGATTTCACGAGTTACCTGGGTTGCAACTGGGTCTATGAACACCCGGCTCAATGCTCCGAGCAAAGTGAACTCGAGTCCAGAGCTTATCTTCTTGAGCCCAAACTCTTCGCCCCTTCCTTACCTTTTTAGCATTTCGACCCAGCCGTGATGAGTTGCATCAACTGGACCTATCGACTTTTTCTAATCAAGGGAGGTTTTAAGGAGAGGTTTGTATAGTGGAGTTTGGGATAAGGTTCTAGGAAAACGGGTGTGGAAGACGATTTAGGAGAACAGTTTAAAGGAAATTTAGGAAAGGAGGTTTAGAATACGATTTTAGGACACCGTTTGAAAAGTTGGGTTTAAAGTGAAATTTTTAGGAAGTTCAGAATAGGGTTTTAAGAGCGGGTCTCAAGAATGAGCGTTGAGAGAGGATATCTAAGATATTCCTCTTCTAGCTATTGTAGATCAGACACAAAATCGAAGAATAGAAATGGAAAGCAAAGCAGATTACATGGAGCGAACTATCATTCTATATAATCCTAGACAAAGAAACCAGCCTAAATATTGGAAGGTGTTACTAGACTTGATAGTTGCTTAAATATGATTTCAGGCTGGATGAATGCTAGTGTTTGTCTGATATTCGTTCCAAGGAGCACGATCTAGAAGGAGGCAATGTCTGGTTCGCGTATATTTGCTTAGAAGGCATAAAGGAAGTTTTGGCCCTATCATCGGATGATGATCCTCTATAGGAAAGGAAGCATGTTCCTGCCTTTCTCCTATAACTATTGGTTGTCTTACTCTAAGCCATCCATCTTATTTAGAAAGGGCCACTGCCCGAGGGCCTATAGCAAAGAAAAATCGTGTGAGTTATCATTACTTTGATTTCTAGCGACGAGAACGTCGTTTATTTCCAGTATCTGACCAAATTGATGGGGACACCTGAACTAAAAAAATATCCTAAGCGGAAAAAGGGAATATATGCAGAAGAAAGGAAAATGATATCGTGATAATAAGTCGTTCAATGGGATAACTCCCAAGCCCCCCGCCCTTTCAGGGAATAAGAATAATACAGTCGGATGGAGGTCAGTACCTCCCCGGTTCTAGATAAGGCAAAGCATCCAAACACCAGTCATAAACACGCCCCGCCTCCCTCTCCACCTCTACTCCCACCCATCCCCAAAAATCTCCTTAGGACTCTGCACCATATCCCCCCTCGTCGCGACCTTCCTCCCATTCTCTCTCCTCTCTCTCTTTCGTTCCCCCCGCGTAACCAAATGCGGTGTCACGGGCGTAACAGGCGTAAACGGCATATACGGACTATACGGCGTAAATGGTACCCCGGTCCGCGGCGTCTGCAAACTCAACTGCTCTCTCCTCCGATCTACAAATGTCGTTTTCAGACCAGGGGACTTCAGGCTGTCATTGTCGGATGTGTAACTGCGTAAGGGGAGAGAGTTGGAGGACGAGGACGCGGACTTAGGGTTCGCTGTTGTTGAGGGAGAGAGCGCGTAGGAGCCTTTCCTCTGCGGTGCAGGGTGCGGCAGGGGTTGAACTTCGTCCAGGCCTTCGTAGGCTTCGTCGATGCTGGTTGGTGAATTTTGGTTGGTGGGCGGCGATGGCGGTGCTCCGGGGTTGTAAAAGCGCGGGGAGAGTGGCGTGCGGGCCTCATCATGCATGCTCTCCCCAGGATATTTCTGGATAGGGCCAGAGATGCGGAGGTTCTTGAGGTTAAAGCGAGTTTTGCTGGTTGTGGAGCGTTCGGAAGGTGCTTGGCTTTTGCGGGAGAGGATGCTGCGCGGGCTGGAGGGGCGGTCGTAGTCGTTCTTTCGGGGGAGAGGTGCGGTGGGTGGGCCGTTGAGAGAGTAATTGGGGGGGTAGATGGCTTTAATGGGACTTCGTGGACTGGCGGGG
Organism: Delitschia confertaspora ATCC 74209; assembly: GCA_010093945.1. Taxonomy (NCBI): domain Eukaryota; kingdom Fungi; phylum Ascomycota; class Dothideomycetes; order Pleosporales; family Delitschiaceae; genus Delitschia; species Delitschia confertaspora. Next base: position 18,515 of record ML994023.1, on the reverse strand, counting down.
TTGGATTGGGTTTCGTGCGGTCTGGCGGAGGTGTTGATTCTTGGAGGGATAGTTCGACTTTGAGGACGGCTTTCGGCGTCGACAACACTGGCTTGAGAGGAGAGGGACTTCTTCCGGTCATGGTCCATGACGGCTGCGTAGAGACGCTCCATTTCAGCTTGAGCTCGTTCGCGGTCGGCCTCGATGACTTTCTGATCGAAGGACGAGGGGCTAGTAGGACTGATGGGGCTCTTTATGGAATTGTTCTCGCCCTCGGCCCCTTTCTCCTTGGACTTGAAACCCTTCTTGAACCATGATGTTGCAGACCGAGCCGAAGCTGGTGACATGGGTGTTTTCGCAGGCCTGGCTGTGACCAATTCGAGTTCTAAGCTCTTGGGCGAGTTCTCTGCCTTCCGTCTCATCCTCCTTCCAACAGTGAGCAGCAGCACCCCCCAGATAAGTACTGTAAGGACGTATCCACCGACAATGCCAACAATCTGCACCGGGAGCTGTTTTCTTTCGCGAGAGGCGTGGGACGGGGCTGAGGGACCGTTAAAGATAGTAGCTGGGGCAGCTTGGGTACAGTGAACGAGAAACAACAGACACAAAGGCGTGGGCAGAAGAAAGCTTCTGCTCACTTCCAGCATAATTTCGAGCCAGTTAGCCGCCCTATATCGCGGTGGTCACGCTGGTTGCGACACGCAGGGTTGCCGGGCGAAATGCAGAGTGTAACAGGATGGGACATGATGATAGACGGACGGGCGGCGGCTGTTATGTATATTGACATGCCAAAGAGCGGAGAGAAATGGTGCCAAAGAGGACGAGATGCGAGTGCTGGGGGAGACAAGCAGAAACAAAAGCTGATTGGAGGTGGGTGTTTCTTGGGGTTGGGGGAGGTGCAGTAAGGTGCAGTGAGGTGCATCCAGGAACAGCCGTCGAACGGCTCGAGTTCACCCTCTAAGCGCCGTGGCCAAATAGCGGGGTCACCGCCTATACGACCCCCATCACCCACTGCGGGCCTATCCGCACTGCAGGAGATGTGATAAAATGTAAATCTTATCTCAGACGACGCAAGAGCATGCGGACTGGAGGTGGTTAGCTGAGAGACGAAAGGCGAGACATGTTAGGCGAGACACGAAAGACGAGACACGAAAGGCGAGACACGAAAGGCGAGACACGAAAGGCGAGACACGAAAGGCGAGACACGAAAGGCGAGACACGAAAGGCCTTGAGAAACAGTTGGGAGGAGAAAGGAACATTGGAAGCATGTAATAAGATGAATGTTTCCCTCATATGTTTCCAGACATCTATTCGCATCCTTTCGAAGGAAGAAACATCGCATAAAAATAGTCTCCCAACTCCAAACATCGTCCCTGAAAAGGCCCCGACAGTTGCATCCATCCCTATACAGCTTCACCATCCCTCCACAGCTTCACCATCCCTCCACAGCTTCACCATCCCTCCACAGCTTCACCATCCCTCCACAGCTTCACCATCCCTCC
>ML994023.1:0-17019 GCA_010093945.1 Delitschia confertaspora ATCC 74209 | reverse complement strand
ACAGCTTCACCATCCCTCCACAGCTTCACCATCCCTCCACAGCTTCACCATCCCTCCACAGCTTCACCATCCCTCCACAGCTTCACCATCCCTCCACAGCTTCACCATCTCTCACCAACCTACCGCACGAATGAATCCCCGGGCTGCAGACTCAGATCCCAACTCGTACGGGAAGCCATCACTCCGGTACCTCGTTTGCATGAATCGCATTCTCGCGTGGTCCTCTGACAGGGCAAATATCTCCTCGAAATGATAATGCTCCTTCGACTGTGATTGGCCGGCACGAGCATATTCACTTTCTTAAGCGCCAACCCCCAAAGAAATGATCACAGGTGACACCAATCATGCGAATATCACCTCACTTATCATAAGCCTCGAATCCTTAGGGCCTGAAGAACTTACTACGCGAATATCTAGGATCTTAAAAAGTACTGTCACATCAGCATAGGCATAGTTGGGCGTTGGTGGTGAATAAATGCGAGCGCCAGTTCCCCGTATCCACATGCATCGCCGATGCCCTCATAATTCTTATGGCTTCGGGTTGCAACAAAGGCAGTCTCCGATAGTCTAGGGTCGGTTTATACCTAGGTTTTGTTCATCTGCTCGGCTTGCGCAGTGATATAGCATAAGGTTGGATTGTCGGGAAGCGTGCATGAATGTGGTATATCCTAGTAAGCATATTATCACAACGTAGAGGACAAATTAGACTGCATGAACAAAGTATAATAGTGGAACCCCTGAGTTGATAGAGAGAGATATCCGTCGGCGTCTCTACATAAACCTAAAAGCCCGTCGTATGGATTCATCTCGAATCCTTCGCAAACCGATGTCGAGACACACTAGATCCAGGACATCCCTCTTTAAATTAGCGATATGCTAGTAAACCATATCTGTCCATAAAGAGGAATGAATAGTTCAATGAGATGCTTACCATTGGGATGCATTCTATCCAGAATGGACGACTATAGATCCTTATTTGCCTTCAGCTCTTGCAACAAGGCCTTCTTCCAATCCAACCGGCTGCCATAGGGTTTTGTCTTTCTTATTCTGCGCATATATAACATCGCCCTTCATATACACAACCACACCGCCGCGGCCGGTCGCACTTGCTGTGATCCGGAAGAGTGGAAGACCGGTGACTTGATGTGCTTCTCGCAATGGAATGAGAAGCAGATTCTGCTCACCACACCAAGCCTCCACAACATCCTTGAACGTCGTCTCCTCAAAGATCTCCTTCTTCTTAGCTGAACGGACGGCCTTGGCGCCCGCCTCAGCTCGTGAAGGCGTATCGGGAGCAACAGGCCGATGGGTCGGTGCCTTCGGAAGCGGCAGGTCGGTTCTGGCTCGGTCACCTAAATCAAGAGCCTGGTTGATCATCTCAAGTCCCTTCTCCCACATCTGTGCTACTGAACGTGCATTGTTGATATCTTCTGAAAACACGCCTTTCCACCAAGTGAACCACTGGCCGACTTCTTCGTAATTGGGGTCCGCGGTAAGCCAGCTGTGTAGAATAGCAAGCCACTTTGGAAAGAATTCCGCAACGAGTAGCTCGCCCATGACACTGGGCTTGAAGAACGATTTCCATGCTAGTACCTGTTCTAATGGTTGGATGCCTTGGTCCGCTGGATTGACCTCGAAATCAAGCCGAAGGAGGGAAGCCAACCGTGGAAGAAGATGTCGGATAAGGGCACTGTCCAGTTCGCCACGTAAAACTTCTCTCCAGTGCTCAAGGCCAGGCATTACACCACGAGACAAGTCCCAGGTATCCAAAGCCACACGGAATTTACGCTTGACGTCGGTAAGGAGGCCAGAAGAACCCTTGGGATCAGTGTGGTGTTCTGAGAGATAGGGGAGCCATGGGAAAAGCCAGATATGGGGTAATGGGGCCGAGTGCTTCTTCTTGAGTGATGTACGGGGATTCCAGTTCCGAACAGCAGCAGATAACTTCTGCACCACTAATTGGTTGAGCATGTTATTGTACACGAACTCGGGAAGGATATCTCTCCACGCTTCAACAAGGGCAAGCAACGCAGTAGGCATTTGGGGGTCCCAGTCATTGATGATAGTAGTCCGGACCTTAGGCAGCCAAAGCGTGTAAATCATCGTCTCGTACGGAGTGGTGTATTTCTTCTTTCGTGGCCGATCGAAGTCATCTAGGCCGACACGTGAAACTAATGCGTCTTTATTAATTCCCAGTATAGTACGCAAGCGTTGGAGATAAGTGACCATGTGCATCGGATTCTCTAGGGGATCCCAGTCCAGCATCTCTTGTTTGAAGAGAGGATGAATGATAGCGACGGCAACTGACGTCAGATCAAAGGAATGGATCTCGTCTCGGTACTCAAACTGGATAGTCTCGAGCTGCGAGACAACCTCTTCCCAGCTAAGTTTTGCTTCATCTGACGTCCTTGCCTTGTTGAGGTCGACACGCTTCAATTGGGTGACGGCTGCAGTAATACCCTGAGCCTTTCGAATCTCGGTCTCAATAGTGTCCATTTCTCGCTGCAACTGATCTTCCTGAAATTCGAGCGTCTTCATAGCCTCGGTAAGATGGTTCCAAGAGTCAGCGTACGCTTCCAGGTCCAATCGGGCCCTCTTTGCTATCTTTTCAGCAGAGGTCTCAGCGGGCACGACACCGCCGAGGGGCGTTAGCAAGCCCGCCGTAGACGTGAGAAGCCGTGTCTCCTTTCCTGTAGCATCAATGAGGGACTTCAACACAGCCGGAACATGGAGTCCTTCCGCAGCAGCCTCGATGTCGGTGGCGGTCTTGTATTTGACTTTTTGACGAACATATCCACCGGGCGTGCTAGTGCCGCTGCCAGTACTGGCGGCTTTGGCAATATTCTTTCTCCTCTTCTCAGCCTTACGCTCTTCTTCGGATGAATCTTCGTATTCCTCCCCTCGCCTCTCTGCTTGTCTCCGAGCTTCCGCCTTGGCCTGGGCCGTTTTCTCCTTCACTGCACCGACACCGACACCTTGCGGGCGGAGCTTGACCTCGATAGGGTTGAGGATACCATCTCCCGATTTTCCTAGACCTTCGCCCTCCTTATAACCCATCTTAGCCATCATCCGTTCGGCAAATGACATTTTGGTCTTGGGCTTGCCAGGGCGGGCGCTGTCGTCGCCATCGCTCTTCGCGCTCTTGCGACTGGAATCCTGACCGAAGTCGCCTTTGCGTTTGAACGAAGGGCGATCCATGGATGCGTGTCGGAGTCTTGCGGGGGAGGTAGGGTGTTGTGTTGATAGCGATTTTGTGTTGACGTGGTGGTGAGTGAACAAAGAGGTTAAACAAAATGAGGGAAGCCAAGCATAAACGGGTTATTATTGGACAGCGGGGCCGTTGATTATTTGGCTGACAAGAGGATTGCACTACGGGCGGGCAAAGGGTCCGCAGTGCTGCATCCGATTATGTCTGTGAAGTGACAGAGACACAGCACCCTACCAAACACTGGCACCCTCGGACTCCTCCTTTCTCCTCCTTTCTCCTCCTCCTCCTCCTCCGCCTCCTCCTCCGCCTCCTCCCTCCCCTATACTCCTCGCAGACGTGTGCATCCTCATGCACCCTCCCTCCATGATATGATGGCCTCGAGTCCTGTCATGCCGCATTCTGACTCCCCTGTCAGGGCTTCAGGTCCCCCGGCTGCGGACCTCCGCCATCCAATCCCCGATTTGCAATCCCTCCAAGGAGCCTATATTACCAATATTGAACGTCTCGAGGAACATGCTGAGCGGATGAGCTTGAGCGGCTCAGATATTGGTGAAGAAATTCGTAAACTACAACTCGAACAAAAATTATCTGAGAGCAGGAAGTCGTCTCTGCGGTCTATCCCTATCGACGAACACAGGGCCGCGGCAACCTCAACCTCCCGCAGCCGTAACCACTCGACCAGTTCATATGCCAATTCAATCGTCGATGTAAATAGCACTGCAAGATGGGGAGGATATTCACCCGGGGGTTTTGTGACGTCGCCAGTTGGTTCCCTGCGGTCCGCTTCCTTCTCGCAGCCCGCATCCCACCGGCAGCGATCCGGCTCTCGAGTCTCCCGACTAGACCAGGTCGTGCATGCAGAGGATGACTACGAAGATTTTTATGGTCATGACGAACAGGCTCAATCGTCCAAGCCTCCTAACTCATGCCCAATGGACCATTCACCACAGTCAAGGCATTCTGCTTCTTCGTTCTCCCAAGCTTACGACGAAATAGTGCATGATTTACAACAGCATGGATTTCACGATAATGGGCCATACTCCCAAGATCCTATCGACCCTCACGATCTTCCAGACCGTCCGCTCACTGCAGCATCTACAGACACTTACCAGCAAGCAAGGACATTGTTTACCGATTTCGATGGGGTCCACTGCTCACCTACAATACAGGAGGGAACGAAGCACTCACAAGGTAGCCACAATTCCACAAGGATGGGACCGCCTACGATGCCTCCTCAAGGTCACCCTCTTCCTGGAGAGAACATGGTGTTTTACCCTGCTCCCGTGCCTAAAATGCTGAACCTCCCGAAGCGTCTCTCACAATTACCATCTGCCAACGTGCAGGCACGGCGACGAACTCAGCTACTTGACACCATGGCAGTAGAGAATCGGAAGTCCGCCGCGTTCCTAGCCGCCAACACCCCTGACATTCTAGAATCGCCCGGCAAGAAGGCTATGGACCCGAGGAAGAGCAGGATGAGTCTTGCAGGAATCCCTCCTCAGCTAAGAGCCAGTGCATTCTTTGATCTGCCTGTGCCTGTTCCCCATCTAGGAGTGAGGGGCGAATCTGCGGCAGAAACTCTGGATAATATCTTAGACGCCTCAGCACATGCTCCGGTTAGCGCTTTTACCGATCATCCATTTGCCGGAAATGTAGGCCCGGAGGTTTACGGTAAGGAGGACTACCGAAAGAGCACAGCAAACCTAAGCCATGACAAGGATGGCAAGAAGAGGCGTAGTACTATGAATCTTATAAGCACTACACGAAACTCAAGCGGAGATCCTTTGAACAAGTTGAAGAAACGCAACAGCTCTCAAGATTTGAACAAAGTTATGCTTCGAGAAAGCACCAGTCGGATGAGTTTGTCCGGTGAGTTCGAAGGACAGCCAGACGTGGCAGATACGGATCAAGAACGCGTCGGTGACAGGGCTTCCACGATACGACCAATTGAAGGCCAGCCGGGAGAAAAGCTCGAGGGTGATGCCGAGGAAGAGTATGAAGAGGTACAAATAGATGAGCCGGCCGAACCGCAGTATTTCGGGGCTCCAACAACTTTGTTGGCCGAGCTTCAGTTGCGCAAACAGCAACAGAAGAGCCGGAACAAAACTGCTGCCACCGCTTTTCCAAATGGAATGCATGCTACTCTGCTTGAGCTCGATGCTGTTGCCGAACTCGAAAAGAAAAAACGTCATAACGCGAAGGTCACTTTGGCGTGGGAAGCCCCTGACGAACACCAAGCCGAGGACGATGACCCTGACGAAGATGTACCGCTAGGAGTCCTCTTCCCAAGCCGTGGTGGACTCGCGAATAAAGCTGCCATCAATGCAACCGCGGACTGGGATCGTCCCCTTGGCCTCATCGCCCAACGAGAACTCGAGGACCATGAGCCACTCAGTAAACGCCGCACCAGATTAATTGGTGGGGATCCAAATAGACTTAGGGACCTTAGCCCAGGGAAACGGCGTACTCAGAGTCAACTCAATCTCACTCTGCCTACAATCACTCCCGCTCCGCCGGACGAGCATGAAGATGAAGGAGAGACACTTGCACAACGGATCCGCCGCCTTAAAAACCGTGATGCGCTGGACAGTGCCCTTGGAGACGTCCGTAAGAGCACAGTATCCAGCGAGTTCGCCTCCGAATTACTAGGCCAGCTCGGAGCCCAACCAGAAGGCGAAACACCAAAGTCCGGCCAAGCACCACAAGAGGAAGAGGAAGAAACACTGGGACAGAGACGCGCACGTCTACAGGCTGAGGCTTTGGCTCACGGTGATAATGCACTGGATGGCCGGCCCGGCCTCAAGACATCTCATAGCCTTGCCGATCTTCTTTCTGCTCATCCACTTGGTGAGACCAATGCTGCCCGCAGTGTCTCTAACGAGAGGTTGCTCAAAGGCCTACCTCGAGACAGCCTTCTTGCCAAGAACGAAATAAGGCAGTCACGCCTCAGATCCGGTCTCTGGGATCAGAACAGGATGTCGAGCTACGGCAGCCTTGACAAGCCTCTCCTGAACCTTGGTCAAAATTCACCTAAACCGCCCCAATCTCAAGGTGGTCTCCTCCAACAGAACGACCTCAGGCAATCTCGTCTCAGATCCGACATGCACGATCAAACGAAACGCATTTCCAGCTACGGCGTCCTCGATAAACCTCTCGGCACAGCTGGATCCAGTCCTTCCATGATGTTCCACCCGAATATAATGAACCCCATGCCTGTATCGCAGGATAGCTTTGTTCAAGGGATTGGTGGCCAATATATGGCTTTCAACCCCAACATACAACCACCTATGATGCTACCTGCCGTGCCTGCATCTCGAGACAGCTACTTTCCGAACCCAATTGGCTATGGATACCCGAATGGGGTGATGATGCCGCAGCAGCAGATGATGGGTATGGGTATGAGCATGGGCATGGGGATGGCTTCGATGCCCAACTTGCATTATCCGCAGATGGCAGGAGGTATGAGGCAGAGCTCGTCGACGGGAACGATGCCGGTGATAGGTATGGGAATGGGAATGGGGATGGGGATGGGGATCCCGCAGGAGCCGCCAATGGATCCGAGCCAGAGGGATATGATTGACCGGTGGAGGCAGGGTGTTACGCCTTAGGTGGGAATACTGGTTCGGTTTGCTGTGGATTGGATATCACGCTCTCCTTTCTCTAAAAAAATTTCTCTTTTCAGCATGGAAGGTTCGGAATGCATGGTCGGTGGTTCTCTTGTGTATAGGGGCTTGCTTATAACGGATCACGAAGGGCAAAGTAAACTACGGACAGGTGGGTTATTAAAGGGAAGCGGTATTTGAGGGTATATGGTTTGGGTTACTTAATATTTAATATCGATTTCTTTTCTCTTTTTCTAATTATGCACACATTTAGTATAACTTAATATATCTTTATCTTAGCGAGAAAGGAGGGTAGGGAAAAAATTGATACGTATATTTGCAGGAAATCTGAAGTATAAGAGCATACCAATGAAGGGGTTTTATGGCTTTGCAGTATTCTGTCAAGATATATTGCCGCTGCTAAACATTTCGAAGCCGGACTCGGGCTTCCATTAGAAGTCTAGCAGAAGTGACCTAGCTATTTCTTTTTATCCAAAGCTCACAAGTTCAGGTTTTGATACGCTATTTAGATTTGTAATTGGAATGCGAAGCCTTAAGGTATAAGTATAGCCCGAGAGAGAGAATAAAGAAATAAACCTTTCTAGGTTGCGGAGAAAGATAAAGCGGTCGTATAGGTTAGAGGAGGGTGGGCAAGGTGGTATCTATCTCTGTTGGCCTTATTAAAGGAGGTTTCAAATGCTTTCACGGAAGTATTACTAATCACACTATATACATTTCTTAGCGTGATATAGTTCTTATCCACTTCTAAGAATATAATTTGGGTTTCGATAAAGAGTCACGTCTTTTACGAAGTTACGCACCTTTGCCTATAATACTATGCTATCCCCCCTCCCCACCGCCGTCCCCTTGAATTTAGCTCCCCCCCCCCGATGTGATCGAGTTGTATACCCCTCTCTAATCTGCCGAGAACAGATAGTTAAACGGTCTTCCTACCTCCTGAACTTCTGCTTTCTTTTATATAACACGGTTTTAAAAATAAAAACGGATCTGGAAGCCTTATACGAGGACCTGGTGTCAAATTTAGACAAGAGGCACTTTATGTGGGCTGGACTTGGAAATCGGGAAAGAAAGATCTTCTCTTGTTAGTGACTTTGAATCTCAAAATGTCGGATCCACAATTTTTAGATGAATCAAAATCGAGAAACGCCAAACGGCAAAGAATCATGGGCTTCTTCCGGAACATCAGAACGGCAACGAAAAAAAAAGTATGAGAGAAAGCACCGTGTGGTGTGGGAGCCTTGGGGCGGTCAAAAATACCCGGGAGTTCACTCACTCTATATACTTCTAGAGGGGGTCAGAAACAGATATGAAAGCTTTGTATGTGGGTGGACCAGAAACCAAAAAACCAAGGTCGAAGACACTTCATATGAATTCGGAGGGTCAATATAGGTGAGAAATCATTATATATGGGACTGGCATTCCAGATGCCAAGGGGCGATGCATTATGCGGACCGCTGTCAGTGAATAAAATAAGGAGTTAGAAACATCTAGTACGGAAGACTACGGACGCTTGGAGGGATAGTTTTAGATGGAATAGTTTTAGACGGAATAGTTTTAGATGGAATAGACGGTTGCAATCAATTTGCAAACTTTGCCATGTTCGCGGGAAAGGTTGAATTCAAGAAGATTAAAAAGCCAACTATTTCGAATTTTGGAAAGGGGAAGGGGAGTCAGAAGTTCTTTAAAAATGCTATATTCGGCCTCTATTTCCACGGGTATCAAAACTAAGAAATGCCAAAAATACATGGACTTGGCTCGGAATTAGATTCATTTCCGGAGGAATTAACAATTGAGAAGTCCAAAAGTTATTACTAGTCGGATCTGGAAGTTTGTAATTTGAGAACATACTTTGCCAGTTGTATGCTCAAGCATCCACAACCCAATATCAGTGCCTGAAGCTTTGATTCTGTAGCTAATATACGGCGATATGAAGTCTTGATAGGCTTCAAACTCATCTTACCACGGTCGATCAACTGATTCTTTATTTCTCCAAACCATTCCTGCACGTGATTGGGAAAGTTGTCTCTTTAGTAAAATATACACTTAAATGGAGGTTTGTACATTGCTATAGTCTTACACCCCATAATAACACCTCCACACCAATCCAACTAACCCTCCTATGCCTTCTTCTCCAAAGCCTTCAGTCTCGTAAGACCAGCAGCAGCATTGACCCTTCCCTCCTTGAAACCAATAGCCTTTGATAAAGACACAGCCTCCTCGTATTTCTGCCGTGCTTCCTGGATCCTGCCTTCCATTTCGAGGAATTCACCGAGGTTGTGGGTCGCGGTCGCGCATCCTATGTCACATTCTTCGTTGCGGGCCGGCGGTGTTATCATGGCTGCTTTGGCGATTGCTTTGTCGGCCCACTGTCGGGCTTGCTCGATGACAGTTGAGCGTGATAGAGCAGGGGAATTTGAGAAGGAAGAAGGGGAATTGGAAGGATTGGAAGAAGGAGGCGGTGTCTGTTGCGCCAGGCATGTCGAGATGTTGTTCACTATCATGACACCCGGTCAGCTATACCTTCAAACCTGGTAACGAAGGTGACAAAAACTCACTCAGTACGACGCCGTGGCAAGATTTCGGCGGACACAGCGTCAGTGCCTGGAGGAACAGCGGGGTAGCCAGGTAGTGAGAGTCATTTTCCTCGTAATGGTGCGCCAGGGCTACAGAGCTGAGTCAGTGGTTGCACATCGTGGAAGCGTTGTACGGGGATAGACGGTAAGAAATTGGCAAATGGCAGGAGGACTGAGTGAGAGAGATGAAACAGCATACGTACCCTCGAGCGTGGCCCCCATTTCCTCGTTGGTCATCCAGTCTCCTTCGCCTTCTTTTACGCCTTCCTTGTCCCGTCGCATCTTTTCTTTTAACATGGTTTCAACGGCCTCTGTCAAGCGCCGTTCGGCTTCCTCCGGCTCGTTCATGTACTTGAGATTGTAGAGCTCCCCTAGCTTCATGTTGAATTCAATCGTCCTCTGCAGTATCCTTGTCCGCTTTCCATCATTCCAGTGTTTGTCCCCGAGCTCTTGTAACCAGCGGAAGCAGTCGGTGCGCATAATCTCGAGTACGTCCGTCGCCAGCTTGTACTGTCCCGTGTGCTCAAACAAGGCGGAAATTGCAATTTTAACTCCAAGTACCTCATCGCTGAATGGGTCCATCCCGAGCTCATTGGCCTCCTGGAGGGCAAGGCGGAACCACTTGTTTGCTTCGCGGACGTCCTGTTGAGATCCATAACTGTAGAAAACAGCTTTTCGTAGCTTCTTTGCGACCGGCTCGGGGAAATTGTGGTATGGCTTAATAATGAAGTTCTTGTAGTAGTAGGGAATATAGAATGCTCCGATGGCAGACACTGCTATAATTCTGCTGCTGTTAGTGACTGCCCCGAACATAGGACGGAAGGGACGGACCCTCCTACTGCAATTGAGAACATGAAGGGACTTTTCCGATACTCTTCCTTGAAGCCTTTGAAGAATGTACTCTTCTCCTGTCTTCTACATGGGCGCTGGACAGGCCTCAGTGCTCTTGAAGGAAGTTTGGCGAAGATGTGGACCTGCGGATTGGCTTCGCATTGGGCAGTCCGGACAGCGGTTCGTGTAGCGACTCGAGGTGCTGCTCTAGCAAACATGGCGAAATGTGACGATGGAAAGACTTTGAGGTGCTGGGAGTGAGGTTCTCAACTGAATTGGTCCCGCCTATGAATTGCGAAGAAGCGTCGCGAGTCGCGTAGGGCTGAAGCTCGCCTCTGCATGACGTCGGCAGCCAATCACGTCCCGCTTGAAGCTCCCACCTTTAACCCTTCCTTTGAATTACTCCCAGAAACAGTACAATGCCCTGAATTGCAGCAAAATGTGCGGCCGCTACGCACTGGCTTTGGTGAGTACCTTTCTTTTCGTTTCAAGTTCACTGCTAACATGGTGTTCAGAGGGCTTCCGAGGTCCGCCAACAGTTCGAGCAATCGCATATGCCAGTGGATGAAGCTCCTGAAGACGATGGATTCCGACAGAGCTACAATTTTGCCCCGGGCTACCACGGCCTTGTGTATCGAGCAAAAGACGCCGATACTGGAAGTAAAGTTGGCGGCGACGAGAGCTACGAGCAGTCCGCATCCCTCAAGAAGGGGACTGTCGACACAAGCTCAGCTACACCCGCTGAAGAGCAAGGCACGAAATATAAGCTACAGGCTATGAAATGGGGTAAGGTTCCCTAGCCTGAACCAGTGTGATCACGTTGACATACTACCAGGTCTTATTCCATTCTGGACGAAGCGAAACCCTGAATATGGCTCAATGCTAAAGACGATCAACTGTCGTGATGACTCGTTGTTTGAGGATCGGGGCATGTGGACAACCATGAAGAAGAAAAGGCGTTGTATCGTGGTCGCACAAGGCTTTTATGAATGGCTAAAGAAGAATGGCGGAAAGGAGAAGATTCCACACTTTACCAAGCGAAAAGATGGGCAAATTATGTGCTTTGCTGGATTATACGATTGTGTTAAGTTTGAAGGTTAGGCAATATGTGCCTTCTCGTGTCTTTATATTGACTGGACTCTAGATTCTGACGAGCCGCTCTATACATTTACCATCATCACGACGGATTCTAACAAACAACTCAACTTTTTGCATGACCGCATGCCGGTAATATTTGACAACGGGTCAGAGGCAATACGGACGTGGCTGGATCCGAACCGCAGTGAATGGAGTAAAGAACTACAGTCCCTCTTGAAACCGTACGAGGGCGAACTGGAATGCTACCCGGTCAGCAAAGACGTAGGCAAAGTCGGGAACAACTCGCCCTCATTTCTCATCCCTATCGACAGCGCAGAAAACAAAAATAATATTGCAAACTTCTTTGGAAACCGACGGAAAGCCGCCAAAAGCAAGGAAGAAGAGAGACTGATCGGGAAAACGGAGCATGACTTAGAGACGAGAGGAATCAAAGTCGAACACGACGTCAATGAGACTCGTGAAACTTTAAACCAGTTGGAGGGTACCGAAGATAATGCTCCATTGCCTACTCCGGCCTCTGTCTCCGCCAAGGGCATCAAACGTGAGCGCAGCGAGGGCATCGATGATGGTGACACGACAGATGGTACTCCCAATGCAAAGCGGAGGACATATACATTTCCTGGTCAAGCCAGTCAGTCCCCGCAAAAGAGGTCTATAAAGACGAATAAGACGAATAAGACGAATAAGAATATGCGAAGCGCCACCAGTAACAACAGTGTCGCAAAGGGTAGCCCAAGTAAGGCCGGAGACGGAAGCAGGAAGATCACATCGTTTTTCACCAAGTGAAAGGCGATACTCCAGAGTACTCAATTCCAACCGGCCATACGGGTTCGGGGAAGGCGATCGCAGGGCATGATACGGCTCATGACTCCCAGGTTGCATGGTCGCCAACTGTGCGCAGCGCGTTAGAGCTGAGCGGTGAGGCCGAAGACGATGATATATGTTTAGGTATGCGGGACGATGTGGGTTGTATTATGCGAGTGATGAGAAAGCTAAATGGTATATATCATTCGCCATGGGGCCGCCAAAACGGACGACAAGCGACGGGTGACGAGTTCAGCATGCGTGTCATAAAGGTTTGGCAGTTCCCCCGAGAGTAGCAGAGACATTATTGGAGCGAAGGATCCCAGGGCAGTGGGAATTTTCGCATGCGATAGTATATGACTTGGGCGACCGCGCTCAAGTATAGTGAATGGAGGGACTTTCCCTGTTCAGTGTTGCTCAGAAGTTTCAAGATACCCAGGCTCAAGCAGGAGTTTGAACTACAGTTCTATTAATTGCACATAGGACAGTTTGGCCAAGTCTTGATATGGCGCGAATGTCCTGTTGAATGCATTTTCTTCACCGTTTATTCTTAGGAAAAGGCTGAACGGGACGACCCTCCAGATACTCCCCATGTTCGCTCTCTTTCCTACCCCCGCTACTGTTGCAGCTGAGTCCCCCCTCTGTTGTACGTACACGCTGCGGCGGCACAACCACCGCTTCTTTGCCCTATGCCCGGTTGATGCTACGTCTCTGCATACTTGTCTCTGTTGTTCACTGTGTTCTCCCTGTGCGTGAGCGCCGGCAGATCATGAACGTCTGCGGCATATGGATCAACCCAGCCCTGCAGCCATAGCCGCTGCATGACTATGCCCGTATTGAGACAATTTTGATCCTTCTTGGCTGCCTTTGCCTCTCCTCTGCACCTCCACAACTCTCGCATCGCTGGTTCATCACCTGTCATGTAGGTGCAACGGCCACAGTGCTACTCCGGTAATGCAATAATTCCCATTTCTACTCCAGCTTCACGCCTCTTTGCATCGCTACTCCTTTTCCTGTGTTCCTCATTGCTCGCTATCTCTCGTGGCCGCCTCTTTCTGCCTAATTATAATATTTCATGAAATACCCTCGATTTCGACCGCCAGTTTGTGCGCATGTTTAAGGCTTCTCGATTGGGCATATTTATTGCTCGTTTGGTTCAATATGCTATCTCTCTTGGACCTTATTTCCCAAAATCAACCTCACTTTCAAACGCATAAAGCACTTCTAATTATCGGATTGCAAAATGATTTCATCCAGTCCGACGGGAAACTGCCGGTCGATACCCGCAATGGCTTCCTGGATCGCATCGAGTCCATAGTACCAAAGTTTCGCCAGCTATCCGCAAGTGTTATCTGGGTACGGACTCTCTATGAAGCAGACCGGATTGCAAACGATCCTGCCACCGAGGGGGATATGGTGCTGGTAGAGCAACTGGACGGTCTCGAAAGCAGCACGGACGACGATGAAGATCTTCCGAAGGATCTGACCGCCGCGACAGCCCCATCCAGGTCCTCACGTCACAGGCGAGCACTGGAGCTTTTGAAAAGAGTTTCTGCAAGGAAACGGCCTGCCACCCGGACAGCGTCTCCTTCGCCGGCAGAAGAGGAGGAGCTTTTCCTGTCCAAAGCATCCAAGAAAGGACCTGCGTGTGTACCAGGCACTCCGGGCGCTGAATTCGCAGACAAGGTACGACCCCAGATTGAGCAATCTGACACTGTCGTAACGACGTCGCATTACTCTGCATTTCTGGGAACGCAGCTTCTACTGATTCTGCGAGCGAAATTGGTAACTGAGCTGTACATTTGCGGATGTATAACGAACGTCTCCATCTTCGCGACTGTTGTCGACGCAGCGCGGCATGGAATCAAGATCTATGTCGTTGAAGATTGTCTCGGCTATCGCAAGCAGAACAGGCATGACGAAGCTGTTAAGAAGATGGTGGATTACATCGAGGCTAATCTTATCACAAGTAGAGAGATCTTGAGCAAAGAGAACCCCCAGGAGACTTACCCATCGCAGCCTCGACCCGGACACCAGAAAACGCGGTATGATACCAGAGAACTCGAAAAAATGGTAGACAAAATGCGATTGAGCGAAGCCTCACCTTCGGATCGTGCGAATGGCTCGGCTCCTAAGGGCCCCCCAGTTGTCGTCAATGGGGGGCCGCGCACGGTTTTGCATACTTCAGTCGCAGATTCAAAGGCTACTACTGATACCAAACTCAGTGATGAGCAGTTTATGGAGAAACTAAGTCAAGGTGCAAGGATATCGACCGATTCACAAAACAGGCCGTCTGGCCCCAAACCGAACATGGTGAAGTCAAAGATTCGCATGCGGTCTCGAGGGGACAAGAGTAAAAAAGAGCAGGATAAGAAGCTCGAAGTTGAAGCCACCAAGAAGGTCGAGGAAACCAATGGCAAGAAAGTCGAAACAATAAGCGTCAAGAGAGGTGAAGCAACTAATAGCAAGAAGGCTGAGGCGCCCAAGAAACCCGGACCGTTACCGAGTCCCACGATTACTGTGAACAACTCCAAAGACACACCGGTCAAATCTCCCAAATCAGCAGCGCCGGCATTAGAGACTGTGACACGTCAAGCTAGCATCACCAAAGCTGAGAGTAGTGATAAGCTCCGAGAGAGCCCATCCAAGCGGGAACAAACTCTCAAGGCGTCTGCTTCTCAACCGGCTTTATCCACAACGGGTGATGATCAAAAGGAGAAATCTTCAAAATCTCGTCTTTCGTTTGGTCGATCTTGGAAAATTGAGGCCTCGAAATCAGAGACTTTGAACCAACCTGAGAAAGCCCCGACGGAGGCCACAAAACCACAACCTAAGGAAGCGCCGAAAGAGGCCGCAAAGTCACAACCTGAAAAAGCGCTACCAGAGACTCTGAAAGCAACTCTTATCGAACAGCCAAAGCCGGCAATGTCAAAAAAACCGCAATCACTTGCCACGTTACCAACACTACGTCCAGGCGACCGTGTTGCAGAGGGGGATTCACGCATCATTTACGATTTCTTCCCTCCCGAATATTATCACCCCACCCATCCCTCAAAACCGTTGAAAGAACTCATCTTCCATCAACTGTACAATGAAGTACGCTGGCAAAAGATGTACCACGTCCAAGGCGAAGTCCCACGCCTAGTCTGCTGTCAAGGCGAATTCAGCGCGGACGGCTCTATGCCCATATACCGCCATCCCAGCGACCAAGCACTCCCACTCCTGCACTTCTCTCCCACAGTGCAAGTCATACGGAAACAAGCCGAGAAGCTGATTGGCCAACCCTTAAACCATGTCTTGGTCCAGCTCTACCGATCGGGACAGGACTACATCTCAGAGCATTCTGATAAAACCCTCGACATCGTCCGCGGCTCCAGCATCGTCAATATAAGCTTCGGCGCCCAGCGAACCATGCGCCTTCGAACGAAGAAATCAGGATCCACCAAGGCTGACGACACTCCGTCCAGTGAACCTGGTGCGGAGCGCTCCACGCAGCGCGTCGCCATGCCTCACAACTCCATGTTCGTCCTAGGCCCAAACTCAAACACAAAATGGCTTCATGGTATCAACGCCGACAAGCGCCTAGAAGCCGAGCGGTCTGAGGAAGAGAAAGTCTTCGCTGGAATGCGTATCTCTCTTACGTTCCGCCATATCGGCACATTTTTAGATCACGAGGGTAGTAGGATATGGGGCCAAGGCGCGACAGAAAAGGACCAGAAAAACGCGAACGATGTAATTAACGATGATGAAGAAGAGACGGAGAAGATGGTCCGCGCGTTTAGTAAGGAGAACCACGATGCGGAGTTTGACTGGGAGGAGGTGTATGGTGAGGGGTTTGATGTTTTGCATTTTCGGGAGCCGCCGGAGGATGTGCCGATTCTTTTTGCGTCGAATAATGCAACTGAGACGAAAATGGTGCAGCTGTTTCTGTGGGAGACAAAACTGAAACACTTGCTCTATGAAGTTCCCACCAATGACAAAGAGCATGAACTCGACCGCCAAGTTTGCTTTAGGGATAATGATGTTAATCACACGGAAGTGTGCATTGCGGTGCCGATACTTTTATATCTGGATCGGTATTTCCCCTTGGACCGTGATGACCGAGGCCGCTCCTGTAACGCGGAATCCTACGATCTCTTCATCACCATCACTGGCCTGCTGAAATATTGGGTTAATCGCAGTGTCCCCACGTACTACGATGACTTCGTCAACGCGATCGACGCCCTGGAGCAAAAATATGCGATGGGTCCGGGTCCTTTTATCGCAGGCAGGAGGTTCAGTATTGGGGATTGTGCGGCGTGGCCGGCGCTAGATGAGATTATCAGCAATTGGGAGGAGTGGAGTGTGGACAGGTTCCCCCGGTTGACGGAGTATTATATGATGGTGTGGAAGAAGAAAAAGTGTGCGCAGAAGCTGAGGAGTAAACTTTCCGAGATTAGGGGAACAACTGTTACACCAAGGATGGGAGAGTGAGGTTAGGTCTGCACGTTGGAAGGGGTTTAATGAGGAGAGGTGCCCCAGGCTGAGAGAGTAGTACCAGATCAGCAGCAAGAGGTACGAGATTTTGAGGTTGAGGGGGAAACTGTTGAAGGCAGAGGAGAAGGCGAAGACAGCAGACAAAGGTGAGGAAGGTTCGTGCTTTACGGCTATTTTTGAGCGGGCTCAGCGTTTCTTTTTACTACCTCTTTTTCTTCAACACACCATCCAACCTGCAAGCGCGCATTATAAGCGGCATTGGTACCAACTATGCCATGATCATAGCTTGGTGGTTTGTCTTTAATTCGCTTTTGTCTTAAGAGAGCATTGAGCGTTTATGGGGCATTAAGCGCAAGATAAGTGTTTCTTGTCTTCAATTTCGTTATACTTTTTTTAGTCGGAATAT
>ML994022.1:9364-60175 GCA_010093945.1 Delitschia confertaspora ATCC 74209 | reverse complement strand
AAGAACGGTAAGCATCTACAAGCCTTTTCTTCAATTTTTGCATTACGTTAGTTAGTTAGCTATAATCAATTCTCTTTTAGAATCTCCTTGTCGCACTTAAAAAACCAGGAATATAAGGGAAACTTTGAAGAGGATAGAGGCTTAAAGAGAGGGAAAGAAGATATAGAGAAGAGAGAACAACAGATTTAGTAGTGCTAATCTTAGGGTTACGCATATTGATCAGGCGTAAAGACAGGAAAGGTTCGAGAAAGAAGGGAAGCGCAGCGAGGGCGGCACAAGTTCTAAAACGGAACATAGGCAGTACAGGCTTTGTTCACCTGGATGGCTGCTGTTGCTCATCTGCATTGGCAGCTGCTACACACTAAATCTTCTGCTGATCACAGCCGAGGCAAATCTATTTGGGAAATCAGAGTATGGCCTGCCAAACCCTGGAGAAGTCGTTTTTAAAGTACAACAGTTATACAAATTGTATAAAAAAGAAGCTTCTTCCCCCCTCTCCAGTCGCTGCTCAGCTTTCCTAACCGGGCAGGTTCCGTGACATGTCGATTACTGTGACTTCATGATACTGGTTAATCTTGAAGCCGGGATAACGCTAGGTCAGTTGAAGCTTTGATGGGTTAAAAAACGTTCATCCGCTCTTGTTTACATATTTCCACAATTGATTTTCTACCCACCACATTCCTCGCCTTCCTTTCAAGTGGAGAAGGAACTAGAACACGGCTGTTAGATATTAAAGAGTTTATAACGGTTAGACTTAAAGGACAGTAAGCAGGATACAGACAGTAGGAAAGAAGATAACTTGGTTGCCAGTTATTTCAGGACCACAACTATCGAAACAGGAGGGAAGCAGAAGCTAGCAGCAGTAATCAACATAAAAAACTGCAGTAACTAACTAAAGATACTAGCTAAAGACAATGATTGTTTCAAGAGAATTGATTGGTTTTTTCTTTAAACTTGCTTCTATCCTGAGAGTATTTCTATAGAACCTTTTTGTCTGAAATCCCTGATCGTATAACAGCTCTCATTATCTCACGCCCACGAGTCAATTAGCTTAGCGCATCTCAATCATCAGAGCCGAATTAAAGAGAATCTGACCTGGCCATAAGGCTGAAGGCAGGGCATGACATGGTTGTCTTGAAGGATAAAGAGATCAGTGAATGAATGTCTTCTGTATAGAGAAGCTGCAACCCACCCCATATAGTAGACATCTCTAGCCAATTCTAAAACTGGCCAATCTTGCATTCGCAAGGAAGGAATGCATCCTATGTGCGACATCGCACCTTCGGCCGAGAGGAGCAAGTCCGAACGGTCCTGCAGGTCATCACAGCAAGGGTTTCATTATACCCATCGGTATGCACAAGATGCTGCGCGAAGCTATGATCTAGTATCTTCTTATACCCAGTATCACCAAAGAATGTCTGACTCATGCACAAGTCATATTAAGAAGGGCAAGTGACATCAAGTCGGCCCGAAGCCCAATCTCCTTGCTTGCCTTTATCAATTCACCATTGTTATAACCCTGCCTGCCTGCTATTCTATTCTATGTGCTGCGCCCATCAATTCGTTATAACCTTTCCTGCTCCAACGGGCTGCGCCCCGATGCAAACGGATCTCATGAATTGGACAAGATCAAATCCGAGTTTCAACCTACATCAAGAGCCCTCTATCCGGACGAGCCCCAGTCCACGTACGAAGTAAGTAGGTATCGTTTACAAGAGGGGGTTAGAGGAACCCGATGAAGCTCAGGCCATTCATGCCCCATGTAAACCCACCCACTCTCACTCCCAACATCATACAAAAACATACGGAAAAAGAGAAACTTGATGCTCCCCATCATCCTGGTTTGAGAAAACAAAGACATTACTCCATAAAGTTCGCCGCCTGTGCTTGAATGGGAAAACCCTTGTCCCGCTGTACTGCAATGGAAACCCCATATCGTTTTTTTTTCGCCCAGTCGCCCAAATATGCCCACAATTGACGCCTTCGCTAATGTAATCATGAGCTGGATTCCTTGCTGTACTCATACATGAGAACCCCAACAAGAAGGTCCCCCGATCATGGAAAATGGAAATGAAACAATGCGCAAGGAAAACCCCCACCCAGTACTAGAGAATAGCGAAACAGGCAGCCAAGAATGATGGCTTTTCATCAGAGAGTTCGGACTAAGCAAGTAGTCGTACATGCGAATAGAAAGTTCGATCCAAATATTTTGCGCTTTGATACTGTTCATAGTGCTCATCAATTTTCGGGAGACCTCTCCCTAAAATCTTCAATGCCCGAATCCTCCGAGGACCGAATCTTCTTGACTGTCCCGTTGCTGCCGCTACGGGTAGAGCGACGACGACCTGATAGAATGTCTCGTCGAATGTGGTCCCGCGGAAGCTCGGGGTTTGAAATAGATCCAGTCCTCGTGTTCACTGGTACATTGCTCTTCTTCTTTGTCATGACTATAAAGTCGTCTTCGGAGTCGTCGTCCTCGTCACTCTCCACAGGATCATCTCCATCGTAGCCGGTAAAATCTTCAAGGACAACGTCACGCGCAGGATGGTCCCGAGCTTCAGAAGGCGCGTGTTCTTGAAGATAGTCCTTTGCATGACCATCATCAGGGGCCACCGAAGAGTTTGCAGATATTACTGACGGAATAGAAGGATTCGAAGTGGATGGAGTCATTGAAGGAGAAAAATGGTCATCCGAGGAACTGGAAGCGAGGGCTCGCGCCCGGGCGAAATCAACGCCGGTGGGGTAACTGATAGAGCTAGAATCTGGAGGATACTGGCTTGGGTGTTCCTGCCTAAAAAGATCATCTAGCTTCTGGCGTTCATAATGTGTGTGGTCGTCAGGACTCAAAGGGCACGCTGCTTGAGCGTGGGAGGATACAGGAGGTTGTAGTGTTGACAAGTGCGGCTTCTCCTCGCGTCCTCTGTTTCGCAATAGCTCATCCTTGGCTTGATTAAACTTGTCCTTGGAAGGTTCACGGGAAAGGGGAGGAAAGGGATATGCATTGCCACCGTGTGGCAGAGGGACTTCCCCTCCATCATAAGCCGCACGGGTTCGATTGTAGCGGGACGAAGCCGAAGAAATAGATGACTGCCGTGACATCGACCGTTCCAAAGAATCACCAAAGTAAGAATCGCGAGAAGTTGACCCATGTCCAACACTAGAAGAGAGATCTTTAAGCACATCCGGCTGATCAACGTGGCCAGCAGCGAGCGTATTACTCAAAGCAATACTAGGCCCGCCATGCGGATCGTCGTCCCCAATTACGAGACGATCAATCGACTTTGTTCTTATGTGTCCGGGAGGAGTCTTTAGCAGCCGTTCTCGGCTTCTCATGCTATTCACCAGCCGACGCGGAACACCGCCGAATATACCCCCCAGACTGGAACCGCCAGGGGTGTCTAATGCTGTAGGCGTTCCCGGAAGAGCCGGGGGTATAGGCGGCGAGAAGACTTGGTCCGAGCCTCCTACGTCTGACTGTCTAATGGTCCTCACAGAAGCCGCCGAAGACATAGTAGAGGCGGACATGGTAGAATGAGCCCGCTCAAGTGCGAGTGGTCTCATTGATGCCGTTAAGGGGCCTGGATTCTCCGCGCTCTCACTTCGAGCCGGCGATCCAGACCGTGACGGGGTCCTTTCGAAGTACTGCGGACGCTCTTTTGGCTCTGGACTGGCCGTGACACTTTGGGACAGAGGGTGTTCTGGCTCCCGTGACAGCCTCAGTGCCTCGAAGATTGATTGATTGATGGCCAAACTCGGCCGGCGACTTTCCTGACTAATCGTACTACTGGAAGATACTGATGAGAGAGGCTGGTTCTGCTGATCCGGGGTGGTTGCGGAACTTTGTGCACGGCGCCTCGACCCACCCCGGGTGCCGATTCGTAGAACGGTATCTAACGTCTTGCGAACTCCTGAGCGAACCCGATCTATCAAGGTGATAGGAACAACAGCTTTCTCGACGTCATCCTTGGAGACTTCGATCTTGTTCGCCTTGTCGCCATGCATAGGGTCGGTCTCCTCAATCCATTGAGACGTATTTGGAATACCCTCAAGAAGCCACGGGTGGCGTTTAATATCTCCAATGCTGATTCGGTTCTCGGGATCTTTAATAAGAAGTCGTTCCAACAAGTCGCGTAAGTTGTGGTCCACTTCTTCGTACTCGAGAGTGTGAGGGGCTCGTCTGTCAGTATTCATGTGGGGATATAACCTCCCGTGCGAAGTTGGTCTTGAGCTTGACTTCTCTTCAACTGCCTTCAAGCGGTAATGTGGTATATGCACTTCAGTGTCCGATATCAACTTCATCAGCACAAAAGTGTTATTGTCGTGAAAAGGTACGCGGCCAAAAATGAGGCAATACAAAGTCACCCCAAGAGCCCAGACATCGATCTGACCACTCACACGAGGGGTGTCCTCATCTATGTCAGTGTGACACAGCTCAGGTGCATAAAACGCCGGCGTACCGACCGTCTTGGCTAATTCAATGGCTTCGTCAGGTTCCTGTGCATCCGATTCCGATGCATCGCCAGCGCCCGGTTCCGACGATTGACGTCCGAGGTAGGATACACCAAAATCCGATATCTTGATTCGGCGTTCTTTCGTTTGAAGAAGATTTGCGGGCTTGATATCGCGGTGAATGACACCTTGAAAATGTAAGTATTCTAAGCCCAGCACCGTATCTCGAAACGCTTCACGCGCTGCGGCGATCGTCATGAGGGGAACATAGTGGAAATGTTCAGGGATTTTATCGAATTCGTCCAGATCTGCAGGATGGGAAGAAGAACTGCCAGTCAGACTAGGGGTCCTACCACGAACGGAATCGTTGTCGTACGGACCATACATAGTGCCCTCAAGGCCTGTGAACATTGAATCCAGCTCAGCTTGTGAGGGACCGCCGGCGGTGGGTGTTGATGAGCGAAAAGCAGTGTTCATATTATCCTGAAGGTAACCATCATGTCCTGGGAGTCGGCCAGAGGAGGTCAAACTTTGGGAGAGATCGCCCGGTCGTGCTGCCGACGCGCGCGAGCTTCGGCCGTTGTCTGACATTTCATCACCAGAATCTCCACCATGCTCAAAACTCCATGATGAAATACCTGGCAGGTCTGAGGGTTGGTTGTGTCGATCCCTTAGGCGTCGCTGTTGTTGCCGCTCGAGCGTTGCGTGAGCAAGTGCAATGATTCTCTCATCCTCCAGTGCAGCGCCTTCATCGTCCAACAATCCTTCAGCTTCGCGTTGGTATCGACGCCATTCGACAAGCACCACTTCCTTTGTCCCCGGTGTTCTCCATTTCACCTCGCCCAGTTCAACATGTTCTAGGACAATGTAAACCTTCTTCCGAGTAGGATCATCGATGACTTCGAGCAAGCTGACAATATTTGGATGGCGAGCCTTCTTGAGAATGGCAATCTCTTTCTTGATTTTGTCTGCGTGGCTGGTGTTTTTCCCTAACCGGCGACGCTTGGAATACCGATCCACTATCTTGATTGCCACATATACTCCAGTTTCAAGGTTCCTTCCAAGCTTCACCTTCCCATGAACACCGCGACCGAGCTCATCGATCACCTCGTACTGGTTGATGATCTTGCGGCCGGATATAGGATCAACGTCAATATCGGCAACATGCGTTTCTTTCGGTATTTGCCGGTGCGTATGGTGCAGGTAAGGGCTCGAGTAGTACCCTTGCTCATCTGGAGTGCGTTGTGTATGTCGCAAAGGCGGAGTGGATGGACTGAAAAGGCCTGGACTGCTCGCAGGCGAGTTTCCCACTGTTCTGGAGCCCGAGTCCATAATATCACGATGCTCATGCGGCGGTCCAAAAGTGCTAAAGTGTGATACAGAGTGTGAAGAGTAGTGGGAGGGATGCGAACTTCGAGCGCGGAGGATGTGTGAGGGATAGGCTGGAGGATAGTGTTGGGACTGAAGAGCTGCGTAGGACTGGTTTGGATAGTGTGGTCCATCTCTCTGATGTCCAGAAGGCGTTGAGAACGGGTGGATGGGGTCCGTCGAGAAAGCCCGCACCGTTGCAACACTAGGTGTACTCGAAGGATCTCTCTGCAGGACCGGACGGTCTATTTGATGTGCGGGAGCGTGGGCTTGCTCTGCAGGAACGCGAGAGGGAGAAGGGACCGAGGAAGTCGAGGCGTCAAGCCCGGTCGTCGGAGAAGGGTCCGTCGAATTTGGAAGCTGTGTAGGGAGCCTTGTAGAATAGAGCCGGAGCGGTCGTGGTGAGAAATAACCATGATCGGGGTTCTGACTGCCCGACTGCGATGTACCGGTATGTGTATCCAGCGTTGACGAATCCAGTGCAGAGGGCACCTCTGATCGAGGGGTGCTGTCCGCTTCGTCCCATAGTTGCGTCGTCCGAGCGGCCTGCCCCGCCTTGTGGTCGTCATTCATTCTGGCACCGTCTCGCCTGGTGTTTGTAAAGCGCGAACTGGTCCCGGTGTGTACCTGCGCTTCTGCTGCATCCATGTAGCACACTGCGGAAGATGGCGAGCTGTTCCTGCACGGCTCCATGCCTTGCTGCCCACCTGCTGTTATGTCCACATTTGCTTCACTCATCGTCTCAACGTCCTTTCGGGCTGTGTCTCCCAAGTGTCAGACGCTCGCTCACACCAACGTCGCCTCAATGCTAATCTTGCTGTGCAACCATGTCACTGCGAGGGCGAGGGGATATGGGACTCTTTCAGTAGCGATCTGAGGGGGGCGCCTGCGGAAGCCGTATCATCCTGTTCGGTGGCGACGATCAGATAAAGGGTGCACGGTCGAAATAAGAAGGATTGAAGCTGCAGAATTGGTAAGTTAAAGCAATATTAGATGACAGGTCGGTGGCGCAGTGTTGTGCACTCCAGATGGCGGGGAGTGTCTTGAGGGAGGTGTATGGAGGTGTCGAAGAAAGATGAGGGTGTGGAGACTTTTAGTTGCAGCGGGCTGATACAGCCCGGGGGGGGAGGGTGGTGGTGGAAGAGGGGGGTCGAGGACAACCAAAGATACGAACTAGGACTCGAGATGTTGAGAGGGCTTTGGCCTGGAGGAGTAGTGATGGACACGATCTCTATTTCTACCCGTCAATTGCGAACGGGAGGATTTATGACGATGCGTCGGTACTGGGAGGCGAAGGTGGGCGGGACCGCTAACTCAGACGTGCGGTGGTGATGATACGCCCCATGGAACCCAAACGAGCGGGCTTTTAGGGTGGACTGACTGCGAACTCGTCTTTTAATATTCTAGTATCAATATGAATAATGGTAAAAAGGCAGAGGAGCGGACAAGTGCGCAATCAACAAAGGCTCGATGCGAAACAGAGGTGAAAGGCAGAGGGTAGAGAGGGTTGAACCGCTGCACCCTCACCAAAAGAGAGAGGGGACTCCGTGTGCGGCGGATGCTGAGTGTTGAGAGCCGGTGCCGGTGTTTTAATAATATAGCAGGCTCCTCCTCAAAGTCTACTTCCGCTGAGGGTGCTGTTTGACGCCATGGTTCTAACGAACAGGATGAGCAGGCCCAAGCGCAAGCCTCTGCCTCGAAACTCTGTGACTCTCGCTCTGAGCTCTCTATCGTAATAATCCCCTAGACCCAAAATGGGACTGTTCAGCTGCACGGGCTTCCGGGTCCTGTTCGTGCGTCGTGCACCGAATGCCTTCATTCGCTGCTGGCCCCCATGTCTGAACTCCCCCAGCTGCGGGCAGGGCTGGCTCTTCCCAACCTCAACAATTGCATGCGACAACTGGCTGGCTTGCTCATCCGTAAGTATGAACACCACGACCACAAGAGACATGACGATGGAGACGCAGAGACACAGCAGGACAGAACGGGCACAGGTCTTCACTTTACCTCTCACCGTCACTTATCTAGCCTACCCACTCTGTTCGCCTACCGCATGGCGACGGTATTGCCCAACGGCTCTCTCTCTCTCTTTCTCTCTCTCTCTCTCTCTCCCCTCCTTTTCTCTCGTGCTCAGCAGCGCCAGCAGCCACTGCTGCAGACCGCGGACACCCGCCCTGGAGTCCACTTAAGACGTGCATGCTCACTGATTTTACCGTATGAAAAGTTAAGGGCGCCCGAAATCACACTTTGTACTATGCTGTATATGTACAAGTTGCCAGCGAAGCAGCATACATTTTTGCCAGCCGCCCACAGCGCTATTTACGTCTCCGCGACCCAGCAAAATGGGACATTTAAAAACAAGACTACTGTGTAGTTTTGTTGCGTGTATAGTAGATTTCACGGCCTCGATGCTGGGCGGCGATATAACCATACCTGCCTGCATCGTGCCATCGGGGTTATGCACACTCTTCTTCCTCGTGATTCCCGTCCGCACAGCAGTTTTATCCTCCCATCTTCCCAGATCTTGTTTCCATAGCTGGGAAAGACATGAAAGCTTTCAAAATATCCCCTTTCACTTCTATCCATACAGGGTCAGACCTTCGGCGATGTTAAATCTTTTTCTTCAGGTCACGTCCTAACCGCCCACTTGGCCAGACTCCGCAGAGAATAGCCTCATCGTTAGAAGAAATCCACAGAATCATAGCCCCCGTCAACAGCTCCTGGCGATAGAAATTAGAATCCGCCGAAGCGGACCACCGTGCCTAAGCGGAGCCAATTATCTTAAAAAGGCTTGACCAGTGTCCATAATACCGGACAGCATATGTACTCCGTATTCTGTACCTGCTGTGGTGTGGTAGCAAACCCCAGGGGGAAGTGGGGTTTACCCCAAACACTGGATGATAGAGAAGAAGTGGCAGAACAGGAAGACTGACTGACGGTGAAGAAAAGAAACTCGCACAAAGAAAAAGTGAGAAAAGTGAGCGGTCATTTTTTTGCCGCAATTCCAATAGCATCTGCACAGCGGGGGCACACGGCCGGCTGCAGACTGCATTTGCTCCGTGCACGAGCGCCTTGCTCCTCTCTGCAACACCTAGCCTTAGAGCCAAGAAAATAACGACCATACCGAAAGAGGTATTCCACGATAGAGATAATGGGCTCGCTTTGGCGTACTGGTGCCTGACAAAGCGTTTGTGGCTTCAAGCACAATCGCTGCCGAGATTTAGAATAGAACTGGCTTTGTGCGTCAGAACCTTGCCAGTTTCTGCGTTGCCCCAGCGCTTTCCGTCCGTGTGTCCGCTGGCCGCTGCGTTCCAGGCCAGTTTCCTCAACTCCAAATCCTCTTCCCCAATAATTTTGTTCCCTTCTGCCATCTGCCCTCCCATGCTCTATCGTGAGATTCGTCACAGGAGAGTTTCCGGTCAAACGAGGTGCATCGACCGCTTTTCCTAGCCTTTCCTTTACCATCCAGCTTCTCCGAGGCTCGTGCAATCCTTTCCTGTCGCTCCCTTTCGTCTTGATTGCCCTATGCCTCAGTCTGACAGGGCATTATCGTCGCCATCACGATCTGCCCATCAGACGAGAGCCACGAGTACCGGAGCAAGTGGGCGAGAACCCCGCTCTCCACCACTGGCCAGCTATCGTGCCTCCACCCAGCATGTCTTCCTCCTGCTACTCGCCTTTCGCATCGTGAATGCATTGACGCTCCGCACCTTTTTCCAGCCAGACGAGTATTTTCAGTCCCTGGAGCCAGCATGGCAAATCGCATTCGGTAGAGATAGTGGTGCCTGGATTACCTGGGTAATTATCAAATCTCCCCTCTCCTTCATCGTCCTCACATCTCACAATGTCTGCAGGAGTGGAGGAACCAATTGCGGTCTTCCTTGCACCCAGCAATATTTGCGGGTGTTTATCGGGTGGCGGCAAGTTTGGCCAGCCTTTGCAGACTGAGTTTGCCTGTTCGAGCTGAACTTCTTATTGCTGCGCCCAAAGTGATACAGGCGCTCTTTGCTGCGTTGCTGGACTGTTACACGTGGAAACTGACAGAGAGGGTGTACGGTCGAGGCTCGCGCACTGCACTGGTTGCTGTACGTTGCCTAATTCTCTTCTTTTCTTATCTTTCGCATTTCCTTGAGTTTATTTTTTTTAGTTTTTTTTTTTCAGCTCTCTCGGGCCTGCCTCCGGAAGATCACTGTGCTCTCATCTATATGGCCCGCTAATATTTTCTGTCTGCGTCATTATAGCTTGCCCTATCAGTATGCAGTCCGTGGCAATGGTTCTGTTCTACCCGAACGCTGTCAAATTGCCTTGAAACCACCCTCACCACCATTGCCGTCTACTATTGGCCTTGGCGCTGGCCGGGCTTGTCCAACGTCTCACAGAATGCTGGAAACGCTCCAAGAGATGGGAAACGGCAGGATCAGAATAAGCAATCTGCTAAGCAGAACCTTGAGGGATCTGTCTTCCAGTACGTTCTTGGAACCAAGCATTCCCTGCTTCCCTGAAACTCCCCGTTAGTGCTGACTCCGGCTTCGCCAGGCTACGTGTGTCACTCCTTCTTGCAGCTGTTGCCTGCATTTTGCGTCCCACCAATCTCCTGATTTGGCTATGCATCTCTATTCCCACTCTATGGCGAGGCTCGACGCCGCAATCTTATGTCTTAATACGTGAAATCTTATTTTGCGGGTGAGTGAATTCCAATCACGCCTTGATCTAGCTCCACGTGCTTTCTTTCCCAAACAAAAAATCAGGGTGAATGCTAAAGTCATCTCCTAGGAGTGCTGTCTTGGCCTGCGCTGCCCTCTTAGACAGACTTTACTATGGCATCTGGAGTCTCCCGCCACTGCGGTTCCTCTATTTCAACGTCGCCCAATCACTAGCAGTATTCTACGGAAGAAACCGTCCCGACTACTACCTCACAGAAGGGCTACCCCTTCTACTCACTACAGCCCTCCCTTTTGCCATTGTTGGAACGTGGCAGGCCTTACGAGGAACCAACAAGTTCCCACATCAAAATGCTCTCTCCCGAAGCGTTCCCAAACACCTCGCCTACACAATCCTCCTCGTAACCTTCTCCATGTCCCTAATCTCCCACAAAGAAGTCCGCTTCCTCTACCCCCTCCTCCCCATTCTCCACCTCCTTTCTGCCCCTCCCATCTCCTCCTTGTTCCCCTCCCCCCTCCCTTCCTCCCGCAAGGCTATCCTCGCAATCTTACTCCTCTTAAACCTACTCATTGCGGGCTACACATCTCAGGTGCATCAGCGCGGTGTCATAGATGTGCTGGCTTATCTGCGGCATAAACATGAAACAGCGGTCTCGGGGAATGATAATATGTACAGGAATACGACGGTGGGGTTTCTGATGCCTTGTCACAGTACTCCATGGCGGAGCCACTTGAATCATCCAGGGATTGAGGCTTGGGCGCTGACTTGTGAACCTCCGCTCGAAGTCCCCCTATCCCAGCGCTCTCATTACTTAGATGAGGCGGATCAGTTTTACAATTCGCCCGGGCCAGTCCAATGGCTCGAGCAGAACATGGAAGATCGAGAGGCCATTAGGGTGAGTGGGTCGAGGACACAGAGACATTGGGCTAGGCTTAATAAAGCTGCTGTAGAAGGAGCAGGAAAGGGGGGAAAGAGAGCTTGGCCGCAGAATCTAGTGTTTTTTGAGGCTTTGGAGGGGATCATGCAGAGTGTGTTGGAGGGGACAGGGTATAGGGAGTGTTGGAGGGGGTTCAATAGTCATTGGCATGATGATAGGAGGAGGACTGGGGATGTGGTGGTTTGGTGTTGGGGGGGTAATTAAGGGGATTAGGGGGATGAACTGTTGTTGTAGTAATATGTATATGTAGAAGTATTAGAAACTGGATCATTTCCCGTGTAGAAGTATTAGAAAATAAGTCATTAATTGATGTAGGTAGTGCGTAGAAGCATTACGTAGGAACTATTATGTAGGAACTATTTTTCGCTTCGAACCAAAGAGACATCATATTATGGTCAGTTTTTCCTCCCTACTGAAGCCACCGCTTCTTTCTCCGGGACCTGCCGGCTTATATCGGTAGTTCAAGGAAGATGGAGAGACTCTTTTTTTTCTTCCGTTAACTTATAGGCTTCCTCTTGCTCAAAGCAAAACCTTCGAAGCCACGCTTAACAACCATGCGGCATCCTGCCAACCATTACCATCCTCACTTGGTGGTGGCTCTATAGCCTCCCCCCCCTGTGTTTTGTGGTCAGATTTCGCAGCAGAAGCTGCAATAATTGCTTCACGCTCCATTTTCTTTCTTTTCGCTTCAACCTCTTTCTTCAGTTGCAATTCCTCTTTGGTCATGGCCTCCGGCGTACCAAAGGTATCATGTAGACTTCCCTCTTCGTCGTCTGACTCCTCTCCGTCTTCCTTGACACTGAACAAGGTCCAGCCGATCAGTTTGTCCATCCAATTCCCTAATCCAAAGCCTTGCTGGCTGGCGAGCCTCGCCACCTCTTCCTCATCCCCATCGGCTTCTTCGTCAGCTTCCACAAAGTCAGGCTCAACCATAGTCCCGAAGTCCTCCTCAGTCTCCGAAATCAACGACTTCTGTCCAACAGACATGAGCAAATCAGCTCGACTTCCCGCCCGAGATCCTCTCCGGCTGTTCATAGCACTGGGCACGCGGCTATGCACTCGACTCCCAATTCTACTTCCCATCCTCGAGAGCCTCGGCGTGAGGGGGCTATACTCATCATCGGTAAAATGCTCGCCCGAAAGCAATGCAATTTGGTGAGAATCATGGTCTTCAGGGCCGTCTGGCTGATGAACCAAGCTTGTCGAGCTCTCCCTTCGTACCAACCAACTCTGTCCCTTCGACTCTCTAGTTTCGCCAGCAATGGCAAGGCCAGCGCGATGCAGCCATTCATCGCCGTTTTCAACAGTGTGGTGTCGGATGGGTGGAGTCTGCAATGGCATGAAGCCTGTGATTTTAGTGCCTTGCTTGACGTAGGTTCGGTCCTTTGAATTTCCGCTTGGGAGCAGCGTATCTGTACTCTTCGCCTTGGGAATATCTCCAATATCTCGGACAGGGACGTCCGGATTGACGAAGAAGCCTTCGTGGGCATAGGTGCTTTTCTGGGACCGACGGCCGCCGTTGCGGGAGTCGCTGCGGGTGTGGCTTAGGCCGAGGATGCCTGGGGTGGAAGGCGCAGAGCGGAGCTGGATGTAGGAAGTGTGAGTTATGCCCAAGTGGCTTTCAGATGGAGACGGTGGAGAGGATGCATCGAGAGGATATTTGGAGCTCAACGGAGCGAGCGAGAGGTTGTGGAGGTTGGGATAGGAGCGGCGGGAGGAATGGGATGACGAGCGTGGTTGTTCCATTATGTATCACTGTTCAATAGTGTCACATGTGAGGAAAATTGAAGTGAATTGATCTAAGTCAAAGGCGTTGGGTGTGAGTTGATATAGGTGATGGTGAGGATAAAGCTCTCACGATGTTGGGAAAAGTGGAGAGATGGGAAGAGTTTGGGCACGGGCCTTTCCGGGTGGACTCGAACTTGTCGACCTCGGGACCAGCCGCCTGATTGACTTAGGCGAGAGGGTAAGAGATGAGGCGAACCGTGATTTTCAAGGGAAGAACCGGAGTGCAGCAGCTATTTTCCTCAACAAAACCTTATGTACACTAGAATGAAGTCTTGCGCAGGTTTTTATTCCAAGGAGAAGTTAGATAAGCTGATTGAGCGTGTACTAGATACAATACCGCCTGAGGCCGTTTTGTGACCACTAAGCACGGTTGTAAGCGGTGACGTCTTTCCACCAAGGAACTTTAACATGCAGGGACGCGATGGTTCGGAGCCCCGCGAAAACCATACACCGGAATATTCGAAATCAAACCTTTACAATACCGTACGGCGATTGTCATGTCATTAGAAGTATTCATCATGCATTCAGTATTGGCTATAAATACGTATACATGTACCTATATAAGAATCATCGTCTGTTAAGGTGTCGTGTGCAGCGCGATGTCGATGATGGGCGGGTTGCATGGGACACTGACACGGACCCTGAGTTGATCCGCGCCGTACCGCGCTGCTCAAAGAATCAAAACCACAGACGACTGTAATTCTTTCTCCCGCTAACACCACCGTTCGCCGTCGAAATACTTGCCGCCCATACAGCTGCAACAGTACTGACGTCGACCTTCTCACAAGCCTTTTTTGCTGCGACAAACGTACCCGTGCGACCTCTACACCCCCCCCCCCCCCCTCTCCCTCTGTAACCACCCACTTTACACGTACTCCACGATGAATCTCACACATCAGCTTTCCACCACCCCCTCCTCGAAAATGCTTTAGTTCGAATTTTTTCGCCAAGTGAGCATTGTAGCCTTCTTTTGCATTCTCCCTCTTCTTGGACTGGCCTCTGGGAAACTACTGGATCTTTGCTGATTTGATTACCAGGCTCTACTGCGTCGGCTGGCCGTCTCAAAACTTGGACCGGTCTCCGCCCAGTCCGCCCTCTTTTCTCTCAAACCTTGGTTCCTCATTCATACCGGCTAATCGTCTCTGCTGATTTCGTCCGATCAACGGCCTCTACCGTTTCGACCCCACAGTTCACCGTTCGTCAACAGCACTCTTCTTGGCATGTTGGTCATGGACAATCTCAAGGCGGGCGACGGTGCTCAGCCCTACAACTTCCAGTTCCCCGATTCCAGAGATATCTTGATCGAAGTGGGCCAGCCACGGATCCGGGATGTCAGCGGACTAATTCATTCCTGTGGGTTTCACTATGGGCGGCGCCTATCCGAGCATGCGGCAGAGAAAGCACACGAGGATATGCCTTCTGACGCCGTAAAGGCTCCCAATCAAGGTACTTCGAATCTACTAGGACGGATATGTTGTTGCGACTTTTGTCTAATTCGCCATTAGATCCGAAACCGGAGCTCATTCCGTTGCCCATATCCAACTTCGAAGAGAGGTGCCCTGATCGACTTCGCTCGCTTCTCCCACCCGCCAACTTCGGTGCTGTGACTCCTGGAAGCATATATCGAAGTAGCTATCCCCAGCCGGATAACTTTGAGTTCCTCAAGAGCCTCAACTTGAAGACCATCCTGTATGAGTTTCCCTTTTACTTCGTTTGACTGCTCTTCGTTTGATATGCATTGCGAGTCCTTTGAGCAACCATCCGTACATTTTAAGTAGGGTCTTACTAATTCCTCTGTAGGACCTTAGTCCCGGAGGAAATCTCGCCTGCCTACAGAAGCTTCATGGCCGAAAACAGCATCCAACACTTTCAGCATCATATTCCGGCCAACAAGGGCAGGATCCAAGTGCAGACTTGCCAAATGACGAAAATTTTAAATATTGTGTTGGACCGTGCCAATCACCCGATGCTGATCCATTGCAATAAGGGCAAGGTATGATTTCATGAAGCACCTGAGCCCATTCAGTAGGTTAGAAGACTAACGTCATTTGCAGCATCGTACTGGATGTGTCGTTGGATGCTTCCGGAAGGTACAAGGTGAGTCGTTTTGAGCCTGGGTCGCGATGGACCACATCTGACAAATTATAGCTGAACCACTTGACACGATTTTTGGAGAGTATCACACCTATGCGGATCCCAAAGCTCGCATTCTTGACGAGTGCTTCATCGAAATCTTCGACGACCGCACTGTGCTTTGGATGGCCAGGAAACACAATTGGATACCACCATACCCGGAAAACGCTCCCCCTTGTTAGACTTTCGGGTTTCAGCGCAGGCCGGGCGCTGCGCTCCATATTCGACATGAGTGAACGAATTTTCTTTACACTGGCGGTTAGAGGTCATTTTGTTGACCCAACGTGGTAAAACCACTACGAATGATGAAAAGTACAGCATAGCATGGAGTCGTGGTCTCGTCACACACTACGAGAACAAGGGCATACAGGCGTTGGGCAAAGAAAAGAATGGGAGCTGGCGTTGGTGGCATATACTTCTCCCATCACCAATCGGCTTGATTGTTCCTCTTTAGCGCATTATATTACGGATATTGTCGCGGGTCGGTTATTTGCGTTGTTTAGCATATCGGGCGGTCTACTCAGTGCGAAGGACGTAAGCCCATGGATCATCGGTTGTTTGCGAGTCTGGTCCACTTCTACCATCTTGTATTAGTAGTTACCCTGAGAGAAGGTCTGTTCTGGCCCGCTCTTCATCAGTACAGATAGGAGTAGGACATTGTGATCTTTCTGTTGGGTTTATTGCTTGCTTGGCTGCAAATATCACTGCTCGGCGCTTCTAGCTGGGTCTCTTTGACTGCATATCCTCTCATTAAGAGGTGTGGAACGTATGCCAACTGCGAGCTCGTGATATTGGGGTATACCGCTATGAAGGCTTCCGAAATCTGGAATTTGCAATTCTGTCCGGTTTCAACTGTCTTAGCGAGCTGCGGTCTCAGTTCGCTTCTTTCAAGTATGAAAGTTAAACGCTCCACAACGTTATCTGGCGATAGATATCTCTTTTGATCTTCTGGTCATTCGATCGCTGTTCGACCATTGTTCAATCATCCTTTCCTTCCTCCTCCCTCCTTTAGTCCTCCTATCTAATTTCTCTCTATCTTTTATTTTCTTCATTTTCTGCCTTCTTCTCCTTTTTTCCCCTGCATCTAGATCAAGCTTACTTTACTTCTAGATCCCCAATAATTTCTTCATTCTAAACCTCAATTACAGGATCTTAGGGTAAGGATGAAAGTCTCTGTTATAAATAGAAAGAGATATTTAGATGGGTTTCCTATCCTTGAATAATATTTCAATTTAACGTGCTACCTGGTTCCCAGACAGTATCAATGTTTAGAGCAAAGTATACCCGACTCAAAAGGAGTGTTCCTGACTCTAGAGGAGTGTCCCTTCAGAGTCCAGGCCCTTTGTCTTTTCCTCGCCCTATATCAGTTTAATCTAGCTATGAATTTTTCACTCAGCTGGCTATACCCCTAGTAACTGGTTTACATCTACTAGTATTACCACTTAAGCAACGGAGAGGTTGTTATGACACGGCCTGGGTTAGTTGGAAGGGGGCCTACTCTCCTATATCCTCTTCACAATAACTTTTGCCACTCAGAAGTGTTCAAGTAGATTTGTCTCTGGAAACTAGTCACACGGAAATTTTTTTAGAATAACTTCGTAAGAGATTTTAGATAGATAGAGACTGACATGCGGCATACTTTAGAAGCGACACTTAAAAGAGAAGTATATTGTAACACCAGATAAAAGCTCAAGAATAGTCTTGTCTCCGTGAAGGTGTAACCTTAGGCATATTGGATTTTACTCTTTAACTACTATAATGCATACGCAGCGACATACATATTCTACTTTAAGGAATAACTTCTTTTCTCTTCTCGCTCAATAGGTAAAATCATGCGTTTGAAGATTTTCGGTTTGTGTCTGCAGCTTTAGACTGTTTCTGCTAACCATTATCAGCCAACACATAAGCAACTGTGAGTGACAAGGCTAGCACCCTACCCGTAAACTGTACATTGCCGCGCTACAATCATAGGAAATCGAATGCTGGTAAGACTTGTCGCGAATATAAAAGTCCTTCCTGTTCGTGAGGACATGGCCTGCCTTCATTTCTTTACTTACCTCTTAGGTAGCTTCGGATCGGAATCGTGGAATCCACTTCAGTGTTTAGCAGGAAACTTGAGAGTACAAATCATTTATTTTGCGATGCGATTGCTTTTGTGGAACTAGTCAGTGACAGGAAATATGTAAAAAGCTTTCAATAGTAGTTATATTCCAATAACCCGCTGTCGTGGTATTTCCATTTACTTCCTTTTCTTTTCCGTCCTTCACGCCGTTTACATAACCCCATTACCCACCGTTATCTCCGATTTCTCCGATCTCTATCCCATTTCTTCACTCCGCTCGTAGCAGCATTCTATTACAAACATGCCTCTGCCGCATCAATACCATTCTCCCCATCACTTCTCTCTCTCTCCCTTCCTTGGTCACCCACCCCGCTACCCGTGCCGGAAAGCTACCCTTAGCCCCACTATTCTGGCTAATCATGAAATTCACCAAAACCGTCGATTGCTGTAACGCCTATTATATACTACCCTCCAACACCTACCTCTACTTCTTATTATCTCCTCTTCCGCATATGCGATTTGTTAGCGGAAAAGTGGGGCCGGCTTGGTGGAGGAAATGGGAACAGATAAAGCGGGTAGATAGAGGTTATAGAGAATTTGATTTTAGGGAGGTGGGGGTTGCGGAGGGCGGAAGACGTGAGAGATTGAATGAGAATGGGTCACGTGATTGGAAGTAGAGAGGGGAGAGGGGAGAGGGTGAGGGTGAGGGTGAGGGTGAGGGTGAGGTTGCGATATTGATTGGAGAAGCTCAAATGGGATGCCGAGGCTATGCGGGAATTATAAATGGAGTTATATCTGTGGTAATCCAGCTTGAGGATGAGTATATGATGAATCTTCTTCATAGGGTGGTTAAGAGCTGAACCGCCGTAAGACAGGCTTCCACTTTTATACCAAGTTTACTTTCAAGATGCGTGAGATGAAAACAACTATAACTAAAATAATACCCAGTTTCAAACTCACCATCTCTAGGGTCGGGTTTACTTTGCTCTACACATTAATTAATATCACGTGTTCATAGACCCGATTGGGAACCAGATAGCACATCAAATTGAATTATAATAGTAAATAATATCAAGTTTTCAAATTGAGTTACCCAGTAAAAAACATGGGAATAATGCAGTAAAAGTGAGACGGGATTACAACGGCTTCAACGAATACAAAGCTAGTCTCCAGACCGCTGTGAAGTGTCGCGAGGTGTCCTGCAACGTTTTAATTATCATTCCGGAACGGATCGTGGATACAAGTAGCAGCTTGCTGAATCTCTGATGCAATGACGAGCCAAGATTCCGCATTGTGCAAAACATCAAGTTCAGAACCAATGCGGTGGGCACGCCGTATTCGAGCCCAAACAAGTTAACCAGGACAGTTTCCCAGACATATATGAAGTCGCTAACACTCTTTCTACGGAAAGGTTATTATCAATAGATATAGTGGGCGTGATATCTTCCATGAACAATCTCCCCCTGATGATAGAAAACACCAGCGTGGAGCTTCATGATTGCTCCCTTCATCCCCGTCTCTTTGTTTGCCGCTCTGCCGAGGCGAAACAGAGGGAGGACGAGTAAGAGGGAGAAGGATGGACGACGAGAAGAGATGAGGAAGTGTAGACGAGGGAGAGGGAAGGGTTTATACTTTTTGGAAGTGGGTTGCTGTCGTCATACATTTAAGGAGGGAGGAAAGGCGCGGCCTCCTCACCTATCTTTAACCACCGCGTCATGGCGGTGCATTTTTGGGAGTCGAACTCTCCTTGCCACTGTATTGGTGCCTCCAGTGCACCCGGGGCCTCTAGTGATTTTCCTCATCCTCCAGTCCCTTCTCTTCGCCGATACCCAGTCCCACACGCCCCTCTTTCGCACGTAAGTCCTGCTCCGACTAATATTACTCACCAGCCGCACCCGTGCCTTCCCCCCCCCCCCAGCCAGTCTTCATGCAATAAATGGCCTCGGCGGCCACTTCCCATGTTCCGATAGCTCTTGCGTTCTCTACAATGGTTTTTCCTACGTTCTTTCCATTTAGCGTCCCTGTACACTCGAAAATTTTGGAGTTCCACTGATCACTTGCAGTTTATCCAGTGATACCCTTGAATCGAAGTTCGAATAAGCTTATCTATTTTACGTATCTCTTTCACCTGTAGCACCTGTCCCTTCTACTCATAATACTCAAGTTGTTGCTGTCCCTGGAGTTTCACCCAAGGATATCTCGTTACTTGTCGGCACCACTCAACATGATGTCTCAGCTCCGACGGCAAGTTCTTGTAGATACTCTCAACCCACCCTAAAGTAGTCGTTGGAGCATCTACTCCTTGAAACCCCGCCCTCTCAAGGCTCAAAATCGGTGTCAGAACTGCTTGAAGAGCGAGGAAATGGGCCAGAAGAATTTGAGCAGTGTTGTTGCTTGGGTCGATGAAGGTTTGAAACTCCTCGTATGTCCATCGTGATGGTAAGTTGTAGAGGATGACAAAAGTGGTGTAAGTTTCAACGGGGCGGTCGTATGCGTGGTCAACTGCTTTGACTAAGGTATCATGGAATTGTTGCTCAAAGTCGGACATGTTTAGTAATAGTTCAACTTGTCGAAGGGACATGGCGGCTGAATTGAGGTCGTCAGCGTTCACTTTGATCAATGTGGACGTTGCTAATCTGGCCCTCATTGCTGCTAAGTGACCGTCCTCTCGGAATGACTTGCATACGTTGTAAGCTCACCGCTTATACCACGTGGGGAGGTGTTTTCACACTTACATAAAAAACGGAATCGACAGCGTTCAATTGGTCGTCATTTGCTATGAGATTGCACCCGCGAATCATGGTAAGGAAGTCGATCAAGCCATCCTTCAGATGACTTGATTGGAATGCCAGTGCCAAAGCAGCGGCCATACGAGCATCCATCTCGCTCCTGGTCTTCGGCGGGACAGAAAGTGCGTTGTTCAGAGTTTTAACAGCAAGGATACGGTGTGAGAGTGCCTCTTGAGCTACGTTTGCGTTGGAGACGGCATCAAGATGGGATGCTGCCAGCGCAAGAATAGAGTGGATAAGGTATTCATACTTCGACTGTTAGCAAAACAATTACTGAGAGTAACTACAATCCACTTACGTTATGTGCAAAGCTCGGAATAACCGTAATCCAGATCGTGTCGGAACCAACAGGGAGATGTGGGTAGGCAGTTATGAGAAAATGATGAAAAAAGCGCATGTCTTTCATTGTCTACAACAAGTAAGCTAGTATTACCAGTGTTTACGCGTCGCAGAATCACTTACAAACGTTCCAGGCGTCGACTGTAAAGGTGCAATCTCCTGAGGACTGGGAGAACTGAGATATTTTTGCTGATTGGTTTGAATGATATTGGCGGGATATTCACATATCAGGCCCGCTTTTAAGCAGTGATTACATGCTGGATAAATTTCATTACATTTAATCCTTCGCCTTTTGCAGTTGAAACATCCTCGACGCGATTTGGTGTGGCCCTTCCGTGGTATCGGTTTCCTGGGGAGTAAAGACGTGGGACATTCGCAGCTGGACAAAGCATCGGGCGAGGTACTGGATGTTGAAAACATGGACATGGTACGAACAGGCAGCAACGGTGATAAGGACATAATCAGCAGATATACTTCCAGTTGATTATGGGGATCCAAAACGAGAAAGGGCTTCAGAGCAGACTGCAACTATCGTGAATATTATTCAACCATATAACCATGAGCCTCCGAAGCATTGTGTTGTTTCTAGAGGGGCTTAGACCGCAAAAGGGGCCAGCATGAAGACGGAAAAATGCCCATTTTAAGCTGAGTCGCAGCCCTAATTCGTATTCAATTTCATTGGACAAATGGGCAGGCCGCTCGAGCAACGGCAGTGACAAGATGGGTATGATTTTGGAATCGGTCTTTGAGGAATACGAGAGGGAATGCTCACCGGAAGTGTGTAGCTTCACTTCGCTGCCTGCTGTTATTTCTCGCCGCAAAAGACAAGACCTTGTGATGTCCTTGACTTGATTCTCATAAAAGCGGCTTTATTTTTGACCGTGCTGCCATAATGTTCGTCCACTGGTACATGTGCCAAGTTGAGATAAAAATGCCGTTTCAGAGATACAGCATAACATTAACGGGCTCCTATCCGAGAACGTTTATTTTTGTCCACAGTTCCAGCCTGGCCAAGAAATGCGGGATGGACACGAGGCTCTTGGTGGTGATAGTACAGAAATGATCGACTTCTATCGTTCGGCTCACGCGCATCAGGAGGTCAGCTATTAATAATGAATTGGCGTCATTGTAACACTGGTCGCCGGCGGGTCCAAAAATATTGTCTGAAGACAAACCTTCCCGTGCACTTGTAGATGAAGGTAGGCGGAACGTTGAAAGGGCGCACATTCAAGTAAAAGGTCCTATTTCCCGGTTAGCAACGCAAGCAAGCTATGCATACCGCCGTGGCTGAACGCTAATCGCCTCTACCCGTCATGATTCTATACTTAACCACATAATACGAACTTCTGTGGGAACGACGCTTGATTCTAACATTCAACACCATGCCGATTCTCGAGGTGTGCGAGCTACGGCTTCGAAAAGGAGTGTCCGTTTCAGACCCGAAATTACTCAAGAACCTACAATATGTCCGTTCACAATTGGGCACCAACTCGCAGTTCTATCAATGTATCGTGGACCCTGCCCTTATCTATATACTAGGGTTATGGCCCAGCTTGGATGCGCACAACGCCTTTCTCGCTTCTCCAGAAAAGCAGAGGGTTCTTGGCCCCCAGGAGGATCAAATGGAATTTCAGTGGGCTGTTCATGTGGAGCTGGACGCCGTGGAATCCCTTCCCCTTGATGCCCCGGTCATGGCTATCGCCAGAGTATTCATCAGCCATGGGGGGACGAACACGTACAGGAAGGAAAACGACGGTGCCATTGCAAAACAAGTCTCCAACATTTTCGAGGCTACTAAACCATACAAAGCGACATACGGCTGGCGGCTTGATGCAGAACAAGGAAGCTCAGAAGTTCTAGTGTTTAGTGGGTGGGAAAGTGCTGAAGCCTATGCGACATATACACTGAGAGCGGGCTGGGAAACAGAATACGCAGAGCTCCGAGACCAGTGCGTAGGAATCCAGGTCCACCATGGTCGTAATATAGAGAGATGAAGATAGAGGCTGTTGTTTGGGGCTGAGGGGTCCTGGAATGATGATGGTGATGGTGATGGTGATGGCACTGCATATGATCAGCTCAACCCCGCAATATATACTGCTCGAAGGGGAAGGAGCTGGAAACACAGTGGCACCCGTGAGTTATGGTAGCAGCATCCCATGATTACAGGTAGCCATGTATAATAGTACTCTGTCTTCTCAATGCCAATTCACTGTCAGATCGAATTTTGAACTGCCTCTCTGGCCTTTCTCCGGGCTATGAAATCTTTAAACCACATTATTGGCTCCAGTTTCATACTGTTTGCTGCTTACCTCATTTCCAATTCCCAAGCCGTTCACATTCGAAAGCGTGCCAATGAGTCCAATGTTTTGAAATATGTCGACCCATTGATAGGGTCCAACAGCGGTGGCAATGTTTTTGCCGGTGCAACACTACCCTATGGCATGGCCAAGGCGGTTGCCGACGTAGATGGAGAAAACACTGGCGGATTTTCTACTGATGGGAGTCGAATCACTGGCTTCTCAGCCATGCATGATTCTGGAACCGGTGGAAACCCTAGTCTGGGGAACTTTCCTATATTTCCTCAGATTTGTCCTGGCGACGACATCAACAGCTGCAAATTTCCAATCGGTCAAAGAGCTACCCACTACAAAGCCGATTCCATTCAAGCCAGGCCAGGATACTTTGCTATTGCTCTTAATAATGGAATCGAAGCCGAGATGACTGTTTCTGAGCATGCTGCCTTGTTCCGCTTTGATTTTCCATCCGGAAATGACTCCGCTTCAAGTCCCTTGATCATGCTGGATCTTACGGACCTCTGGGCGAGTCGTCAAAATGCTTCCATCAGTGTTGAGGCTAAGGCAGGAGATACAGAAGGAAGGATTCGAGGGAATGGCACGTTTCTCCCCAGTTTTGGAGCTGGATCCTATGTCCTGCACTTTTGCCTAGACGTTGCCGGCGGTAGAGTCAAAGACTCTGGGATGTGGGTAAACAATCGGGCGGGCACCGAACCAAAAGATCTGTTCGTCACCAGAGGATTCAATCTATTTTATCTCGAAGCCGGAGGGTTCATACGCTTCGAAGGACCACTTTCTGGCAAACTGAATGCCAGGATGGGTGTCAGCTTTATCAGTACCAACAAGGCTTGTAGGAATGCTGAAGACGAAATTCCCGGGCCAGAGTTCGATTTCGATGTGCTCCGAAAGAAGGCAGAAGATGCATGGCATGCCAAACTTAGCCCAATCACCATTGAGGCTGGCGCAGTCAATGAAAGTATGCAGACCAACTTTTGGAGTGCTGTATACCGCACGATGATATCCCCTCAGGACTATACCGGTGAAAACCCCCATTGGCAGAGCTCAGAGCCTTATTTCGATTCTTTTTATTGTATATGGGACATGTGGCGCGTCCAATTACCGTTTTTGACCATTATCGATCCGGTCTTCCAAACGAAAATTGTACGGAGCCTGGTGGACATATATAAGCATCGAGGATGGCTTCCAGACTGTAGTATGAGCACGACTAAGGGTTGGACTCAGGGTGGTTCGAACGCAGACAACGTCCTTGTTGATGCATATGTAAAGAACTTGACTGGCATTGACTGGGAGTTGGCATACAAGGCCATTGTGAATGATGCTGAAAATGAGCCTCTGGAATGGTCTGTTGAAGGCAGAGGTGGACTCATGAGCTGGAAACACCTCAATTATATACCGTACCTTGACTATGACTATCTCGGCTTCGGCACAAATTCGAGGAGTATCTCCAGAACACTGGAGTATTCTTACAACGACTTCTGCTTATCGACTCTCGCAAATGGACTCGGAAAAGACACTGCAACCAAATACCTATCCCGTGCCGGAAATTGGCTGAATTTGTATAAGTCGGACCAGAAGTCTCTCATCAATGGTACAGACACCGGCTTCACGGGTTTCTTTCAACCGAAATATATGAACGGAACCTGGGGCTACCAAGATCCCATCGCGTGCAGCCCGCTTGCAAGTTTTTGCTCGCTGACATCCAACCCGTCTGAGACATTTGAATCCAGTGCGTGGGAGTACATGTTCTTCGTTCCGCACGATGTCCGCCGATTGATATCTCTCCTTGGAGGTCCGGATACTTTTCTCCGCCGTCTTGACTTCTTCCACACTTCAGGTCTTGCGGATATTGGCAATGAACCAGTCTTTCTGACGGTCTATATGCCACATTACGCCGGTCGTCCAGGTCTATCAGCGAAACGGGTTCACAGCTACATCCCTTCTCGTTTCAACTCTTCAACAAACGGACTCCCTGGTAATGACGACTCTGGTGCCATGGCATCTTTTACTCTCTTCGCCTGTATCGGGCTCTTTCCTAATCCAGGACAAAATGTCTACTTTATCATCCCCCCATTCTTCGAATCCATTAGTATCACCAGCCCGATTACCAACAAAACGGCGACAGTGACGAATATCAACTTCGACAAGCAGTATAAGAATATTTATATCCAGAGCGCGATTTTAAATGGAAAGCCATATTCGAAAAACTGGATCACGCATGAATTTTTCACTAAAGGCTGGACTCTGGAGCTGACACTAGGTGAAACGGAGAGTGATTGGGGAACGAAGGAAGAGGATTTGCCTCCGAGCATGTCAGTTGGAGATGTTGAAAATCAGGTTGCGTTTTGAAGGCGAAAAGACGAAGCGGTTTTTGCGAAATATCGTTAAGGAGCCAAAGTACCTACTACAAACACCGAAATTATTTGCCGAGATGCCCCGGCCGAATTCTATCGTGAACCCTCGGTCGACACCTTTCACAAATGACGTCAAGATAAATATGCTGGAGAAGTTATGAGAAAGACAGACTCAAAGGGAGTCTTCGTAGTCTACCGTCCCTATATATTGAGTTCCCAAAAACCACATGTTATTGGTATACCTATCAAAGGTTGAAGTCTGTACAGAGAGTCTTGAGTTTCCCTACTGACTAGCGTGATAAACATTACGCTGTGGAAGCTGAAGGATCGGCAGGACAAAATGCCGAAACTCCCCGAATCTGCGAGGCTATTGGTTCGAGAGTAGATAGCTTATCCTCCTACATCGACGATAGAATACTGCTAGAGCTATTCCAGCCAATTAATACCTCCGCATGGGGCAAAATTTGAGCCGTACCCCCTTTGTTCTAGCGGTTTGCCCACTATTCTAACATAACCTTGGAAACAGCTTCGTACATATTCTGGTAGAAGTTGCCACCATTATCCACGTTGCAAACTGTGAACCCCCATGAATACAATTTGGCAAGACAGCGAAATACAGTCACCAACTTCGCCTTTCACAAATTCCCACGCGC
This sequence comes from Delitschia confertaspora ATCC 74209, assembly GCA_010093945.1. Lineage (NCBI taxonomy): Eukaryota > Fungi > Ascomycota > Dothideomycetes > Pleosporales > Delitschiaceae > Delitschia > Delitschia confertaspora. Next base: position 34,329 of record ML994022.1, on the reverse strand, counting down.
ACGACTTGGAGGATGGCACTCGGCCAATACATGCCTTGACACTATCATACCAACATACGCGAAACATTAGCCTGACATCATCGGAGTGCAATCCGCGTTTGGAGCAACCCTACACCAACCCAAAGACGTTTACGCTCCATTAGGGCATTAGAAGTCTTGGCGGAAATACAACATCACCACTCCGAATGACAGAAAACGAATGTAATCCGGAGCCATGGGCCATAGATCCAGATCACGGCAGGGTTAGGGGACCGGGATACTTGGGTGATGCCTTTCACTCGCTCCGAGTAAGGGAGCTCTTCAGGTACGACTCAGTGGCTCGGATGCGGGATTGATTCAGCTTTCCCCTCACACCCCCCCTCTCCCCCCTACACTCTCACAGAGGAACAACATCGCGCCTTGTAGCAGTTACTGACCTGGATTCTCCCTCTTTAGGTATTATCAGCCTCCCGAAGAAGAAGATTTGGGCTATGTCGCGCCAATCAACACCGGAAATGACTTCGTCAAGCAGAGTGGCCTCATGGCCAGCGCCGACCCGATACTGGCGGCATTTGCCAACCTCACCACCCGACAGATGGATATGAGGCGGTGCGTTGTCAGTATGACGGGTGCGGGCACAAGCTACATTATCGCCGAGTCCACGAGGAGTCTCTCCCTAGCATATCCACACACCCACGAGCCGGGAGATGCCCTTATGCTTGGTGGAGGTATGGCTACGTCCAGTGTTGGCGGTTTGTGTGAGGTGAGTAGCTTCCATCCGGCTGAATTGGAAGTGGTAGATAGGAGCTGACGTTGATACACAGCACACTTGTTCACTTCTACCGCCTCCTCCCGACTCAGGCGAACCCTTCCTTCTCGAGATACCTGACCTGTCCAAACATCCGAAGTTCTACAATGTCGGCTACGTCCGCAATTGGCCGCACGCCAGGTTCTATTGCGGTGCCCCTATGCGAACCAGAAACGGAGTCACTATTGGAACGGTCTGTGTCATGGACGACCGGCCCCGATACGATGGGTTGACGGAGCGAGAGAGAATGATTATGTCTAATATGGCAGATTTGTTCATGCAGTATTTGGAGACGAAAGAGGGCGATCGGTTCCGAAAGAAAGGGCAAATGATGGAGATGGGTCTTTCTCGTTTCATTGCCGAAGGTTTCCTCCCCAACGAAGGGCAGGAAATATCCGAGAGACGGAACGGAAAGTTATGGAGTGAGAGCATCTTAGAAACCAGAAGGCAAAAGGAAGAAGAACGGAGGAAAAAGGTCCAAGAGAAAAGACAAACTTTGCAAGAGTTGGAATACGTCAAGATGGTCATGGAGAACCGGTCAGGACCCCTTTCTCATCCCGCCTCCCAGCTTGAATGCTCGCCATGTACCCCTGATAGCAACGATAGCCGCGACTTGACGACTGATCAGTCTGAACAACTAGAGGATCTCCAAAGCTCCCCCGCTGGGACTGTATTTAGCCCCCCTGAACAGGATACATGCCGTGATGCGGAGAAACCGGGAGAGGAAGTCCCGGTAGAAGCATACGTGCCTATTGTCCACCCTTTGCAACCCGGGCTTATTGAAATGGTCCCTGCTGATTTAGTCGAGGAGAGGATTTCTTTATTGAAGACCGTTGGTACAGAATTGTCAGCAAGTGGCCCGCAGCAGAAAAGAGGCGTGGTCACGAGTTTAGAAGAATCTCTGAGATCTTCTAGCTTCAGTAATGACAGGCCATCCCGAAGAAGCTCCGGCATGATAACCTTCCCCGAATCTCGATTCGAAAGTGCTGCATCCCCACTTGAGGAAAAGGGCCCTGAGACAAACGCCTCTTCTTCCGTATCTGGAACTCTCGGTACTCAATCAGAGAGTTTACCTTCTACAACAGTAGCCACTACCATGACCGGCAAAACAAGGCGTTCGAAATACGAGGAAACCACCTCTATAGAGCCTATTTTTCGCACCATGTTCGCAAGAGCTTCTACAGTCATCAAGAATACTATCGATTGCGATGTGGTCTTTGTCGACGGCGATTTCGAGGGCTTCTTTGAACCTGAATTGGAGGGGGACCCCTACGCATCGGAGGATTGGGGGTGGTCCCACGTCTCCTCTGACAACAAAGCACAATCGATGGTCCGTGCAACCCGACCAAAACAACACAGACAGAAATCAGGGATTCTGGGCTATGCGACTTCAAAGGGTGCATCTTCTGCTCGTCTTGACGGACCTAAGAGAATTACAGATTTGGGTTTTGACATGTCTGAACTCAACGAACAACTTCTAGCATTGTTGCTGAAAGACAGTAGAACGGGCAAAATCTTTTCATTCTTTGACGAATACCCTGGTCTTGAGGAGCACGAGGATCCCGAGGAGTTGGAGTGCAAAACAATTTTGCAAAAGTTCCTTCCGGGATGCAGAAGTGTGATCATCGTGCCTCTATATGACCACAACGACCAGCTGTCTTCTGTCTGCTTTGCATGGACATGCTCTGACCGAAAGACTTTTTACGGTGACGAAGAAGGCAGGTTTGTCACTGGTGTGGCTACGTCTGTCATGGACGAGATGGCCAGGACGCACATCTTAAGCGCGGACAAAGCTAAGAGTGAATTCATTTCTAGCATCTCTCACGAACTTCGATCCCCACTACATGGCATACTTGCGTCTGCGGAGTTCCTCCTTGATGGTCATTTGATACCGGACCAGCGTTCATTCGTAGAGACAATTCTCTCTTGCGGCACCACGCTCTTGGATACAGTCAATCACGTATTAGACTTCCAGAAGCTCAATTTCTTCAAAGATGAAAAGACAAGGAGAATTGAGGCTCCCTCCACCGAGGAGCTTGACACCACGAACGAGGAGCAGTCTCGCACCCCTAAGCGTAGCAATAGCCGTAGTAGCCGCAGCAGCAGCAGTAGCGAGGAGAATTTGTTCGATACCAAATGTGTTGGTACTGACTTCAGCACCATTGTTCAAGAGGTGACCGAGGGTACAGTGCTGGGCTACGAGTTCAAGGACTTGGCAAAGGTCTTTGGACAACCTGAGAATGTAAAGGCGGCTGCTTTCCTAACTCCTACCAAAGTCTCCAACATTCAAGTTGTCATAGACATTGAGGAACGCGATGCCGGCTGGGTTTTCCTTTCAAGCCCCGCAGCCATCAAGAGAATTGTCAGCAACATTGTTGGCAATGCCATCAAGTATTCAAACGAAACTGGTTGGATAAAAATCACTCTTTCGGCAAAGACGATCGAGCCTGCCTCCAACGGTGCTCCGCGTGCTAAAGTCAGCTTCATCGTCTCTGATTCGGGCAAGGGAATGAGCCGTGAATTCTTGAAGACTAAGCTGTTTACACCGTTTAGCCAAGAGAATCCTTTGGCGAACGGTGCCGGTCTTGGTCTCAGCATTGTTCGCCAGTTGGTGGAGATGCTTGGTGGGAAGATTGATGTCAAGTCGCAGCTTGGCAAGGGAACTACAATTAGAGTTGATATGAAGCTTACACAGCCGATCCGTGGAGCGGCGACAAAGCTTGAGCCTCAGAGTAATATGCTTCTCTCCAGGACAGCCGGCAAGAAAGCTCTTCTGATTGGATTTGAACGATTTGAATTTAACCAAACCCCGGAGCAGCGTGGACAAACCTTTCTGTTTGATTCTATCACCAAGTACTCCAGAGAGCTGTTGGGCATGGAAGTTATCTTTGACCCAGGCGTGACGGATGCGAGGGATGTTCAAGTAATTATCGTTAACGAGATGAGCGCAGCGACGGGGCTCCAGGGTCTACCAATCTTAAAGCACTGCCCTGTCATCCTTATGTGCAACTCTACACCTCGCCGGTCCCTCCTAAAGGATTTCCAATTCGACAGGGATGAAAGACTTTTCACCTTCATGAGGAAACCGTGCGGTCCCAAGAAGCTTATGAGGGCATTCCAATTTTGTTTCGACATCCTGGAAAAGGGCTTGCCGCCTTTACCACTGGCTATTGACCAGGGTACTCACCTTTCGTTACTGGAAGCTGCGAGCAGTCCGGCTGTTGCAACTCATCCTAGTCGAGCCGCTGCCAGCGCTGGCTCGTTTACTTCTCTGGGGGTTGCTCCTTTGGTCTCTCCTGAGTTGTCGACGCAGTGTGAGAATCAGACTGTCGATATTCCTTTACGAGCTGCTCCAGAACTGCAGCCACAGCCAACACCTGATGCCCGGTCGGCCGTCGATTCTGGTTACATCTCAACTGCCCCATCGCCTGCCGCTTCCTCTGTGGTTTTGCCTAGTGTTGAAGCTCCCACCTCTTCAGAAAGGCCAGTGCCTGCAGTCATACCTACAAAGATCTCCCCGGCTACTGTTCCGGTCCCCGCGATAGCGGATGCCGTCCCTCGTCAACCCAAAATTCTTTGCGTTGAAGACAATAAGATTAACATGATGCTTCTTACTACTTACATGAAGAAAAAGAAATATCCTTTCAAAACGGCTATGGACGGCGCGGAGGCTGTCGAGAGGGTCAAAGAGGAAGCTTTCGATGGCGGCTTTCACTGCATTCTTATGGATCTGCGTAAGTTGGACGTGTTATTATAAGCTTCGGCCATTACTAAGTGTTTTACAGAAATGCCCATCATGTCTGGCATTGAATCCACCCGTGAAATCCGTTCGCTCGAAAAGGAGCATCCTGAACGGTTCAAGCCTACATTCATCATCGCGCTCACGGGTCTTGCGGCTAGCAGCGACCGTCGCGATGCTTTCGATGCCGGCGTTGATGCCTTTATGGTCAAGCCTGTAAGCTTCAAAGATTTGGAGAAGATTCTGGATGAACATGTTCGTAAGGGCATCATGCTTCAAGATGGCCGTGCTCCTGAGGCTGAGACCAAAAGACATGGCAGCATTGTTAGCATGGAGAGTTCGAGGGGTAAACACATCGAAATCAAGAGGATCGTCTCTAGTGACAGTGTGGAAATCAATGCGGCTGTCGATGGGGCAAGCGAAATGGAAGCGGTTAAGGGACCTTGAAAGGTGTTTAGTCGCCAACTTTTCATCTACATTCAAATCGATACACCCTCTTTGACGTTACATATGAATATGGTAGATGACACGCCGATACCGACTTTCCCCACTCAGCAGACACCCAGAGGCTACAAAGTAAAAGGAAACGAATGGCAGACTCTGGTTTACACTTCTCTAAAATCTGTAACCGCTCCGCAGAAAACAAAAAGCAGGAACTTTAAAAGTTGCACGGGAGTAAGAGAACCCCTCACTTCTATTTGAACCATTATACGAAGTCAGCGATTGTGTGCGCGTTTTCACAACGAATGCGCAGTCAACACAGAGGCAGGTCAAAAAGTGAAACTGCACCGTCAGATAGGGACTCAGACCAGATTCCTAGACGTTCGAGTTAGAAATGAATAAAGAAGGGGCACCTATGAAGAGGTCACAATTTTGGATAGATGGAGACGCTGGTAGGGTAGCATTTTGCATAGCGGAGTCGCGAGATACGCATATGATGAGTCAGCGTGTTGTATTGTTAGGTAGCAGGATAAGCCGAATATCAGCTATTCGGGCAATTACAATATTTATTGCTATCGTATTCTTCAAACGTCGACAATGTTGTGTGTGGTCTGTGGGTGGCGCCTTCCTGTTAAGGAAACCATGTTAGCACGTCACCATGTACCTTCCTTCGATCGATGTAAGGCTTATCACTTTCTAACTTCTGCCTCTTGCACCACAATAACCACCTTCTCACATAATGGCTCCTCAGCAAGCAGCCAGGAAGGAGAATAAGAAGCAAAAGAAGATGAATATACTAGCAAGAGTAGAGTTAGAGAAGGAAGGACAGAGAAGGAGGAGGATAAGAAGGATTCAGGGAGGAACGAAGCGCGCGGCAGAAGGCGAAGAAGGCAGGGAAACGGGAGAGGATACGGGGAGAGGAGGAGGAGGAGGAGGGGGGGAATAAGTGAAGGAAGAGGAGACGGGGGAAGATGAACATGTGGTTGTAAAAGAAGAGGGTATGGAAATTAAGAAAGGCAAGTTAGCAGCCTACTACCTCACCGGACTGGATTGAACAGAAGCCTAGAAGAGTAGTAAGAGCAACCGCACTCCATTCTCTTGACGATGTTAAAGAATCAGTTTAGAGCGTGTGATAGCTCGGTATAAGCCTTACATATATCTTGCACCTTTCTTCGCTTGTATATATGTAGCATTATATCGTGAAGAGAGATAGGTAGGCTCGGTTTAAGTTATACACTGTCCTTATTAGTCACAGTTAAAACCCTATTCTTATCTTGACACCATCACATCTGCTTAAATTATCAATCATTTATCCCAGCCACAGTTACCTTCCTACTCTCGTTCTTTCTTCTCTTATCCCCCTATCTTACTTAGAACCTTTATATCGAACTGTATCTTAACAAAGTTGCAGTATAACTTGAAGGAGAGATAGTACCTTATTTCCTGAGAAGCCAACCCCCCATTCTAAAGTAAGCAAAATATAATATAAAAACCTAAGGGCAGATTATAAGTACGTAAGATTTTATAGAAACCTAGGCCTTATACCAATCGGCTAAATTTTAATGTTTTACTATACTCTAGAGTAGGTGTATGGTAATTCCCCTGCCATAAGGATATTAGGCTATTTAAAGAACCTAGACTCAGTCCTTTCCTATTAATATCCACCGCGAACAGCTCGACGAAGCCCTCAAAGCTTTATATTGGGGTAAAGGCAACTGATGGTAATCTGAAGCCAGGAGAACCTCCGACGTCAGTATTCTGTTGAGCTTGTATAGAGATATAGTCGAAGTTTATATGGCGTCAGGCAGTTATAGTATTTTAACGTTACACTAGGAATTGCAACTCCATAAAGGTCAAAGGAGGTTATATTAATTAACCTAGATAGCAGGATTAAGAGACGTTAGATAGAAGGATAAGACATTAAAATACGAGCACAAAGAATTAGGATTGTACAATTTATTCCCATCACCCACTACCCAACCTAGGTAGCTATGCATCCTGGTATGAGAATCAGAGCAAAAGCGTTCCACAGACACTTTCTGCCACCAACGCCATGCAATGCCGCCAAAAAAACAGTAGAACAAAAAGAAACCCTTCGTAGGAACCGCTCATTGCTCTCAAAATACGTCCTGAGGCGCAACAGACAACCAGAAAGGACAAAAGGAACGAAAAGGCCTAGAGATCAAGTCAACGTCCCAACAGCCCCGAAAACCAAGCCGAAAGCTGTTTCGACGGCGTCACAGAAACAAAAGACCGCATACTAGCAGTATCCTGATCCAACTTCGCCTTGCAAACAGGGATGTTATTGCCTCTGGACCGCAAAGTAGAAGGTGTCTTCGGAGATGATTTGCTCGTCTCCAGGTTCGTAAGATAGCGAGTACTTCCAAGATCTTGAAGTAACTTTGGTGAACTCTTGGAAAGAAAGGGCTGCCTTTGACGTTTTACACGTATCGTGTGATGTGTTCCCGGCGGTGAACTACAAGGTTCGGAGTCTGTCCCTGGAGGCCATATAGTTGCCATCCTAGGGCTCAGTCCAGAACGCATTGGCGATGAGAATGCCAATCGCTCCCGCGGATCCGGTGGAGACGGGGGTGGTCTATACGGCGATGAAAATGATGCCGCCACATCTCCCAGTAAGTTCTCCGACCTCAGTACGCTCGAGTCCACGAGTTGCAGAGTGGGTGCCATGAAATCGGTTGTGGAGGATGTTGGATTTGACGGCAGCATGCCTACCTTCACCCAGGAGGGAGTAGCTCGAGGGATCCGATTTAGCAAGCCTAGTTACAGTTATCAGAACAAGCAAAAGAGAAGTACCAGGCGAGCCTCTTATGATGGAGGGCTCTCACCACCTTCTGGTGTATCCGCCTGGACCTCCTTTGCCTCTGTAAACGTCTCCGGACTGGAGGGTGGGCCGCCATCCGTCTCGACCTTCTCAGACTTTCCTTCCTCCGGGTTCTCGGGCGGCGCTGCTTCCTTCTCGCTAGATCCACCGGACTTCCCATTCTGCCGTTCCCAGACCTCTTTGCGGATCCTTTCATCCTTGGCCTTTCGTAAACGCTCTGCCTCCTCGACACCGCCGCTCTTCTTGAGCTTCCCCTCTTCAACAAACGATCCCAGTTCCTTCTTAAATTCGCCGTCCTTTCGGCTCTCCAGTTCGCGTTGCCGAGCCTTTTCGGCTCGCTCAATAGCTTCCAGGCGACCCTCATGGTTGGGCTGCAAGGCACGCACCTCGCCCAGGACGCCATCTTTCGCAGCGCGGGGATCAACTGCTCTGTCATGGGCTACAGCCTGCATCATGTTGCGTCCACTCGCGGAACGAGACCCAGAAGCTTTGTCATTCTGTAGGTTTTGCTGTTTCGTCGCTTGCTCCACGAGCTCAAGTGTCTGGGCTGCTTTCTCCAGATCATCTTGTAGATCGGCCATCAAGTCTTCCTGCATGGTTAACAATTCTCGGTCTTCGCACACCGCTTCCAGTTCCTGCTCCCAAATCTTGCTCCATAGTGGCTTCTCCTTGGCCATATAATCCTGCATCTTCTTGAGCTCCGCTGTGGCAACAGAAAGATCCTTTGCTGTGACTTCCAGCTGTCGAGGGAGCGGGCGAACGCCACGGCTGACCACATCTTTGCGGAGGTCTTCTATAAGGTCCTGAAGGTCGTCGACTCGAGTAACGATTTTCTCGGATTCTTCAGACAACATCTTCTTTCCTGCATTGACATAGGCGCGACCCGTTTCACCTGTAAGTGTAGGGAGAGCTGCTTTCACCGCCGTAGATTTTACAGCAGCGGCCTTGGCCCGAATAGCAGACATGCTAGCTTCAATATCGGACACGAATGAAGAGTAGGTTTGTCGGACAACGGCTAGGTCACGGCGCAATGACTGGACTTCACTGAGCTGAGCCGCTGAAGAGACGGACAAACCGGATGGGTTCGACGGCAGAGGAGACCGCGGGGCGAGAACCGTCGAGACCCGGGCGGATGACATAGTTGGCGCTGCAGCTATGCTTGCAATATCCTTAGCAGCTTGCTGTTGGCGATCCAAGACTCGTTGAATTTCAGACTGTTGGCTGTCGACCGTGCTCTTGAGTCCCTCTACTACTTTTCGGAGCCCGCCTAAACCATCATCAAAGTGGCGTTTGACTTCATCAAGGACTTCGACATTTAAAACAAGCACTGAGCGATCCTTGATATCGCTGAGGTCTTCCAACTCGTGCCGGATACCAGACACAGGATCCTGTATATAAATCTCGGGTAGATCAATGCCATTGCTGTGCGTGTTCCACGCAAACTTTTCGATGAAGGCAAGCTGCAGTCGCGCTAGAGAAAGATCGCTGCCGTCAGCCAAGACAAACTTCTTGATCTTGCTCTTATATTGTAGGAACAGCGTGAGCTCTTTCCCAGGTTGTGGCGACTGTTCAGATACAAACTGCTCGGGTTGAGGAGACGGAGTCTTAACCTTGCGAGAACCATGTCTTGCCGGTACTCCTGCCGGAGTGGAGGGGGGTTCAGTGACTTCTGCTGGAAGCTCTGCGGGCTCACTTAATGGCCCTGAAAGGGTGGCGCCAAGGATTGGTTGCTCATTATCGGGAAATTGAGGGGGTCCTGTCTTATCCTGAGGTGTCTTCTGAATGGGACTGTCGTCTGCGGGCCGCTCTGTGGGAGGCCGGATAGAAGGAGCCGCCGAACTCTGAGAGCTCTCCTCGGATATACGACGGGAGGCAAGATCACTAGATCTGCCAAATGTAGTCTCTATCGGGCCTCGCTGGTTCGACCGCTGTCGGCTATGGAGAAACGGTCGACGTTCGCGGACGGCGCTCAGAGACTCACGGACATCTTTGCCCCTGTTGGGAATTGGAGAGTTCTGGCTTGGCGGGAGGGGAACCGCATTGGTTCCAAGATGCTTGGAGATTTGATATGCAGAGAACCTCCTAGAGGCACGCCGTTCCAACTCACCACCCCGTTGGAGGGCTGCCAATGCATCCTGTTGCTTTGGTGGGGGAGGCGGCGGCGGCGGTGGCGGAGGGAAGTCGGCAAAGGGGGGTGCGGCATGCTCTGGATGCTTCGGCATGGTGTCATTAGGCGGATAAGGGGCGATGACCGGGATATTTTGCATTGCATTGCTTGACAGCGAGGAGTCTGTGGAATTTTGACTAGCAGTAGTTCCTCGGTTCAGTCGCGGGTTCGAAGGTAATGAGTCGTACTTGCTTGGAGAAGCTCGCCCTGCTACGGAAGACGATCGTGGTGGTAAGTCAGGTCCGTCAGGCGGGTACTCCGAACCAGCTTGCCTTGGGGGAATTCTGGTGCTTGAGTGACGTGACTGCGGTTCTTCCACCTCCCCAGAGCCCCCCACACTGTTTTGCCTTGGGCTGGTGCCGTTAGTAGCACTACCGTCCCGCCCACTGCGCTGCCGCAGCCGCTGTTGTTTCTTTTTCAAACCATGAAGTAAATTGATGATGATATCCCGGATTCTAGGGAGATAGTTGTCCAGACTAGCCTGTGAAGCTTCCTGGCTCAGAGTCTCCTCCAAGATACCGCGTAAAAGTTCCGGAACATTTCCAAGGTCCGTGGTGTCGACACCAATGGCACCGAAGGCACGAGAAGCGATATTGAATTCATAGCCCAAACGAACATAGACGTCCGACACTTCGCTCTCAGTGGCAGCACCACGAGACCATAGAGTCAGTGTTTCGAGAAGCTGTTTGGTTGCAACGAGGAGGTGGGTGACGCTTTTCTCTATCTGCGAGAGTTGCTGCTGAGGCTGGTTGGACAGACATGGTTAGCGACCTTGCCGGCAAACACTGGGACGGAATGGGCAAACATGGGCAAACAGAGAGAAATATAGAAGACTGTTAAGCCTCACATTCTGGGCACGTCGGGAGGAACCTGTCGAACGGCTGGAGCCGTGTGAAGACCGCGGGCCAGCGTCTTCGCCGGGCAGGGTCATGGCGGAGCCGTGTGAGGTAGAATGATAGAGGGGGCCGTCGGACTCGCGAGCGGGAGTTAGGGAGGGTCTATTGGATCTCTGGGTGCCAGATGAAGGTTGCTGCATGTCTCTCTCTTCGATATAGAGCGGTGTTGAGTGGGGAGGAGAAGGACCAGCCGTGGTTCGCTTTGCTAGGGCAATCGGCCTGTGATGCGTGTTGGGGAGTTGGGATAATCGGGGGTCGGAGCTCCCTTGTAAAGTTACCAGGCTGACTGACGTGGCTGGGCGGGTATTGAATTTTCCGTACACCTCCAGTTCTTGGCGTTCGGCTTCCGCTCCGAAAACACCTGCACCTGGGCAACTGGAAACCTCACAGCGGGGAAAGCTCCACCGGGGGTTTATTGGAGAGAGGTACGGGTACTCCGTACTCTATATAGCCATGATGATAAGCTCAATGGTGCATAGGATGAGAATTATTATCTCATGATTTATCTATAGCATGTAACATCTAGAGAAACACCGGCGCATCTCTCTCTGTTACAGATTTGTAGTGTGTTTTACCATTTTACTTATTTATAGCTGTAGCGAGCACTGCAAGCCCAAGAAAGCTCCATTTGTCTACTATCGTTCTCTATAATCAAAATAGATTCAATTTAGAAGTCCTTCAGCTTTTATGCATTTGGTTGCATTTGAATGCAGTTGTGTGAGCGGATTGTGTGACGACAAGAAGCGTGTTGCACCAAACCATGCACACCATGGAAGCTGCTGGTGCGGTTTTCTCCAGGAACCTCTCTCTCCCCATCGTTTTCCTCACCAACCCACACCAGCACCCTGCCCCCACCCTCCACCATCCACCATCCACCACTCCCACTTCCCCATCCCTTCAACATCTCTCCGTCGCTCATCGACACCCACACATCTTCGTCCTTCTCATTGTGCGCCTCTCTTGGCCGTTGCCCTGATCCCCGAGCGCGTTCCACCCCTCTCTTCTTTTGAGGCTCGCCTTGCTCGTTTCAACAGCCTGGATTTAGCTGGTCGCCGCAGATCCTCGCTGACTAGCGTCCGCCCCGCCAAGCTCTGCTCACTTTGTCCTCAAATAAACGTTTTGGCATTCACTTCACGCACAGCCCTCTCTCAACCTCGTCTTCCCACCGCCAACACTTTTTCCACTAACTTTAGCCCTCCGCGTCGACCAGCTCGGTCTCTTCTACTTCTCTTCCGATTCTTCGACTCTTGGTCCCGTGCTTTCATTGGCCGTCGTGCACTAGCTCCCAATCCGAGTCGGAGGCTCTCCTCCTCGACGATTGATCTTCCGACCTTCCTTCCAGTCGCACTCAAATGTCCCCCGTCGCTGCCGTACCATCCATGAACGGCTCCAATGTCAACGGCTCTGTGAACTATCACTCCTCCACACTCCCCAACGGCGGCAGAACACAAGGCAAGATGAACGTAGCCGGCAAAGTCGCCGACGCTTCCCGCAAGCAGGCTGGCAGTCCGGTAGACGGAACCCAACGGTAAGCTCCTCTCAATCTCCTCTCGTATTCTCTTTGTAGCCCTCTTCTCTTTCTCCCGCCTATTTGCTATTGCTAGAACCGTTGCTCGGTGCGGAAGCGTGAACAGTACCTCGATCACTCCTCGTGGAGCGACTTTCTTGTGCGACTCACCGTTTGTCACCTGAGGCTCCTGTACAACGGTTCTCTGCTGAGCGAACATCTGGCTCCGTCTAATCTCCATGAGCTAACTCTATCCTCTTTTGTTCAAGTACTCTTCAGGTGGCTGTGCACCTTCTAGGAGTTATATACTAATTTGGTTATTAGCAAACCCGCTCAGAAAGCGTGGACGCAGGGTACCAACCCAATCACTCAACGTCCGTCTAACTTCAGCAACTCCAATGGTGCTGTCAATGGCCCAAAGCCTGCTCAAGCTATGCAAAACTCCTCGAGTCTCTCAGGAGAAACGGCGTCCCCAATGAAGCATATGAATGATAGAATGATGTTTCTCCTCGCGAATCTCACCGTATGTAGTGATTGCCCCATGGAAGCAAGCAATTCACTGACCTTCACTTCTCAGGGTCTTGCTGGTAATATCACCTTGAAGAACGGGGAGAAATACACTGGTGTTCTCTCCGGTACGTCTTTGGACCCCTCGGAGATGCGCTATGTCTTCAAGATGGTGAAACGCGTACAATCCGCGAGAGATGCAGGAGTCAATGGCCCTAGCGAAGCCACAGATGACTATGTCGGTGTGGGTGACTTCCATGTCATGACTTTTGACATTGGCGACGTGGCAGACTTCAATGTCTCCAACGTCGTGCTTGAGAAGACCTCCTCAAAGACTCCAAATGGTGCGTTCTCCGCATTTGTCTCTCCTCATTTGCTAACACGCTCCCTAGGCATGTCCTCCAATTTCCGCACAGATACGGACATCTCTGGAAACATGGCTATCCGGGAACGCAACCTACAACGCTGGGAGCCTTCTGCAGATACCGATGTCAACCTCTCCCTCGAGAGCTCCAATACCGCTACGGAATGGGATCAGTTTGCCACCAATGAAAAAATGTTCGGCGTGAAGAGCAACTATGATGAGAGCTTCTATACTACTACTATAAATCGTAGCAACCCTCACTATGCTGAGATCGAGGCACGTGCAGAGAAGATTGCACGGGAGATCGAAGGAAGTAGTGCTACCAATGCACACGTGATGGAGGAACGAGGCCACATTGCCGCCGACGACAAGGGCATAGATGAGGAAGACAAATATAGCGGCGTCCGCCGTGATTTCCCACCCCTTCCTACCGGCCAGGCGAACAAATACACACCTCCGGCTCGCCGCGCACCAACCAGTCAAGCCACCGTACCCGGCGCCCCTGTGGATCCGGCCATCATCTCCGCGCAGATCGCTCGCCCTGGATCGACTTCCTCCAAAGCAGCCCACTCTGCCGAGGCCACGAAACTAGGAACAGACTCCAAGGCTGAACTTCCTCTTCCTTCAAAGCCAGAAGCTCCCACGGATGCGCCATTGAAGTCGGATTCGCAGGCTGCGATGAACAAGCTTGCCGAGCAGAACCAGAAGTTGAATGCGGCTCTGAAACCGATGGTCGGAGGCATCCCCCAACGGAAGCCAGCAGGCCCACCCAATGCGACTGCGAACGTTGAGAATGAGCTCCTCGACCGGTTCAAGGAGTTCTCCGCTGCTGAAAAGTTGCGCATGTCTGACCGCCAGCGTGCTATTTCTCGGGAATCGAAGGCTGTTAAACTAAACGACCTAAGGAAGTTCTCGCAAAACTTCAAGCTTCATACCCCAGTCCCGCAGGACTTGGTTCCTATTCTTGCCAAGGATGAGAATAAGCAACAGCAGATTGTGGAGAAGGCCTTGCGAGCAGTCCAGGAACTGAAGTCTACGCCCCCTAAGCGTGCGTCAGCTCCCGTGGACCCTAAAACTGTTCGTACAGCGACTGCGAAAGCCGAAACAACACATACTTCACCCGTCGCTCCGGCTGACCGTCAGAATAACCAGCGTCAGCGTCTTGCGCATAATCCTTATAATTCTGCATCCATGAGGAACGAACGACCTGGCCAGAGCCAGCACGTGAGCCAAACTCCGGCAAGGTCTGGCACTGGTCTTCTTAGCACACGTCTTGCTTTGAGCCAACAGCAGCACAAAGCGGGTGCTGTCCCCTACCATAATGTGCCACAGCCTATTCCTCCTATGCATGATCTGCGTATACCGCCCCCTACTGGTCCCTCAGCATCGTCCAGTAGTGTCCAGACTCCATCATCTACCGTTTCTGCCCGCTTCAACGTTAAAGCACCAGACTTCAGGCCGAATCCGGCTGCAAATACTTTCCTTCCTGGCAGTAACCACACGAGCCCTCGCCCTCGCCCTAGCTCCGCCGCCAAAATAGAACCGCGCAAAGTTACAACCAGTTTCTTTGGAGCGCAGAAGCCGACCGGTGAACTTCTGCCTTTGGACGACCTTTTCAACCCAATCAAGCGTGCTTTAAAAGAAGCACAGGAGCAGGCTAAGAACCAAGGCTCACCAGCACCTACGCCCGTCAATGGGGGCATTCCCTATCCTTTCAAGACATTCCCAACTTGGGATTTTCCCGAAGCAAACAAGGAACGGGGCTACCTCGAGATGTTCGAGCGGGTCTCGGTCACTCAGCCAGTACCGACGCCACAGGCCGCGATGGGCAATGGCCCCATCCCCAATCAACATCAACTGCCGCCCCATCTTCAACATGGTCCGCCAAGTGGACCCCAGGCGCAAACACCGCATCATACGCCTCGACATCCACCTGTACAGCCACACCATGGACAAGGCCCACATCATTTCGACGGACACCATATGCAGTTCTCACAGTCCACCCCTTCGGTGCACCCATCACCAAGGACCATGCCCCCATATATGTATGGCGCACAACCGCAGGCCATGCCAGTCTTCTCGCAACAGCCTCCTATGCAGGCCTACGGAATGAGTCCCGGCATGCAACATGCTGGCTTACGACAACATGGTGGGCCCCAATTTGTCAACGGTCCAGCGCCAGCAATGGGCGGACAGATGATGGCGAATCAGCCCTCTAATGGTCCCTTTATGACGGTGCCGGCTAATCCGCCGATGCAAATGTACTCCCCAGGACCGACTCACGCTTTTCCGCATTATCCTGGCCAAATGCCAGTGCCACCCGGAAGTAGTGGCTTTCCAAGTCCTCGTCCCGGCGGAGCACAAATGATGACCCATCAGGGGTCTCAGCAGGGCCATCAGCCACAACAGCTGATGTATGTGCCGCCAGGACAAGTCCCACACATGTTTCCTCAAATACCATCCGGTCCAAGTAGGTTACATGCATCAAACCGATTAGGTCGTGGTCTAACCGGCACAGTGACTCCTATGCGCGGCCCTTACCCGCAACCTCAGCAACCACACTTTGGGTCGCCCCATCAACATAACCCGTATCCTCAACAGCCATACCGAGGCACACCCAGCGCCAATTACTCTCAACCAATGGTGCAACAACATTCTATGCCTCCACAGGCTCCTCTGCCTGCAGGTCCCGTCAACCATGGCCCAGAAGGAAACGAAGAAGGCAAATGAGTATTGACTCACTGCAGGTTTCGATTACTCCTAAAGGGACTTTGCTTTCTAACCTTCTACCACAATATCGCCCGTTCCGCAATACACTGGACTGAGAACTGTGGTGTCCATGTCTACTGGGTGGAAGTCGGCTCTTCGCTTCCAGAACCGATTTCTGTCTTTAACACTCTTTTTGGTTTCTGCAACAAGACATCAGCGAACAACATACATGGCACACGACGCCGTCTAAGCGTAATACGTGATGGTATCTTGCGAAGTTTTGGAGCTTACTTCCCATACGGTTATGGGTAGCTGTGGCTAGTCTCGATAATGGGCGCTGGAGTAGCTGAAGCTTCAACAACTGATGGATTGAGGATTGAAAGATGGCGATGCTCTCGCGACGAGAGCAGGATTCGTCGACTGCTTGTCGATATGACTTCAGATTATCTTGTGGGGAGGCTGATAGGGAGACTGCACTTTGGGTGGCATGATGCAGCGTGGAACGAGTCAGGGGCTAGTAGCAGGCAACTCGTACACAGCATGAAGGTGTTCACCTGAGTCTGCGATCTTTGCTTGTCTTTGGCCGAGCCTAAATAGTCACTATAGCTTCACAATGCATCGATTTCAGTTTCAGGCGTGCTCTGATCTAGTCTTTCCGTCGTCTAACGTGTCATTTTCAGATTCCAATAGCTTATCTGAGATGGCTTGACCCTCCAGAATAGATACTTTGAACCCTTATATCACGTGCTCACGCATACCCCACTAGGTCGGGATGGCGCGTTGTGGTCCCTGCAGATCAACCGCCGTCATCACAGCACAAGCACCCCCAGATATATACATAGAAACAATGCACCTTATCGTTATTATTTCACATACTTAACACCTAGACTTTTTGGCTTGCTCAGCGCCATCACGGCTTCATCCCCAGACCTGGAACTGGAACCCATGTCAGCATCTACTACCGAGCCTCTTATCCGCGGAGAGGACGATGGACTTCGCATTCAAGATGATAGGTCCACAAACAACGATATAGAGGTGGATGAAAGTGCTTTGGTTGCGCCAGGAGCTTTTATATGGGCTTTGACGGTTTGCGCGGGCGTGAGCGGGTTATTGTTTGGATACGAGTGAGTACAAATCCGCTTTAGTGTACGGACTGAGTGCGCAGCATGTAGAAGTGCTAACGTAGTTTCTACGTGCCTTAGTACCGGTGTTATTTCCTCCACGCTTGTTAGTATAGGGAGCGATTTATCCTCTCGGCCCCTCTCCACCCTCGATAAGAGTCTCATCACTTCGTGCACATCGCTATTCGCCTTGATCGCGAGTCCCATCACCGGTGTTCTAGCAGATCACTGGGGAAGGAAAAGAGTTATATTGGTTGCGGATGTGCTGTTTGTCGTTGGTGCGCTATGGCAAGCAGTTACGGGGAGTGTGTGGGCCATGATTGGGGGGAGGAGTGTTGTTGGACTGGCAGTGGGAAGTGCGAGTTTTGTTGTGCCACTGTAGGTTTTTTCTGTTTCTTTTCTAGAAGATCCATCTATGGTGGAAGCTTACGAAAGGCAAGGTATATCTCGGAGCTCTCTCCGTCGCCGTTTAGGGGGAAACTGGTCACCATATCCGCGCTGTTCATCACTGGTGGTCAAGTGGTCGCATACATAATCGGATGGCTCTTCTCCACATATTCCCATGGATGGAGGTGGGTGGTCGGACTCGGAGCTCTACCAGCAGCTATCCAGTTCCTCTTTCTGCAGTTCATGCCTGAGACGCCAAGATGGCTCGTTCAAGCGAACCAGAAGGAGCTGGCGAAGAAGGTTCTGAGCCGAGTGTACGGAAATACCGAAGACATCCAAGACCTTGTATCTGTGATACTGAGACAGGTGGAGAAAGAGATATATGAGGAAGAGGATGCGGCCGCGGAAAGGTCGGCTTCGCAAGCCCCTAAGCAGGGCTGGCGGGCGAAGATGGCACGAGTTAATGATCATTTGACGCAGCTTGTCACAGTGGGTGGAAATAGAAGAGCTCTGATTATTGCTTGCATGCTGCAAGGGTTCCAGCAGTTGTGTGGATTTGTAAGTTCATTTCCGAGTCTCAAGACTAGACTAATACTCTGGCAGAACTCGCTCATGTACTTCTCTGCCACTATATTCGCCATGGTGGGCTTCGAATCACCTACACTGACATCTCTTTCTATTGCTTTGACGAACTTTGTATTTACATTGGTGGCGTCCTTCACTATCGAGAAGATCGGTAGACGCCGCATCTTGCTCCTTTCGGTGCCAATCATGATCCTAGGACTTGGGCTATGCTCCGTCGCGTTTAACTATGTGGATATCCCGTCTGAGGAAGCTTTGCTAGAGTATAGAACGGGCGATAGGGTTTGGGCTGTAGTGATCCTAATTGCTATGGTTACATATGTTGCGGGGTACGCTATTGGGATGGGAAATGTGCCCTGGCAACAGTCTGAGTAAGTCGTTTCCCCTCTCCTTTCCTTTAGACTTCCTTATAACAGCAATCTAACATCCTCCGTCCAGGCTTTTCCCCCTTTCCGTCCGCTCCGTAGGCTCCGGCATCTCTACAGCCACCAACTGGGCTTCTAATCTTCTCATCGGGATTACCTTTTTACCAATGATGGAATTATTGACACCGGTCGGGACCTTCGCGCTTTATGCCGGTATTTGCATTGTAGGTTGGTTCACGATTTGGAGAATATATCCTGAATTGGGAGGATTGAGTCTGGAAAGAGTAGGGGAGTTGCTAAAGGAGGGGTGGAATGTTGAAGAGAGTATAAAACAAGCACGCTTACGGAAACTGGAGGCCAGACAAAAGAAGACAAGAGGAGCCACGTAACTGTCAAATAAATTTTATTCTTCTGTATTCAGGTCGCTCCTCAGCCGTGAATGGCCTGGCACTTTAGTGGTCACGTGTAGGCAATAGGTCCGGGCGCTCTTCGGCTGTCGTCAAGGGGGCATGCCTCGCTTGCCGCCAAACCAAAACATCAACACCAGAAGTGTACACAAACCCTGACCTCATTACCCACCGAACGCGATATCTAACGGAACCCGTCAATAGCACGCACCCGCTGAAACTTTTCGAAATTGTTCGTGAAAATGCCGCGCCTCACACGCGCTGCTTTGCGTGCTGAAGCCGAAGCTACCCAAATTCACCTTGATCCGCCCGTCGACGCGTCAAACATTGCGCTTCCACCGAGTCCCGTCAAGGAACGTGCCCCTTTAGTTGAGGTTTCCGCCAACCCTGTCAGCGAAGAAGTTGAAGTGAAGCCTGCCAAAACTCCCGCACCTAAGAGGACAAAGTCGAAAGGTGGGCGTAAAGGGGCGAAGGGAAAGAAAGGAAAGAAGGGAGAACTCGAGCTTGAGCCTGATGTTGCAGAAGAAGAGCAAGCCGTTGTCGTCGAAGATGAGAGGAAAGCAGCGGCAAGCGGAGCAAGCGAAGCAGCAGTTGCAGAGTTGACAAAAATGGAATCGAATGGTAAGTCAACGCACGGACTGAATTCAATAGGTTCGGCTCTAATATGCGCAATGCAGATGTTGTTCAAGTGCCAATGAAAGATGAACAACCAGCGAAGACCCCATCACGTGCAGTGCGCATGACGCGCCGCCAACTGGCAAAGGCAGAGGAACAGGAACAATTGGAATTGGCAAAGTCTCGCAACGTGTCACCATCGCATCCAGAGGAGACAGCAGAACAAAGTCCTGAGCAGATCGCCTTGCCTGAAGAGGAAATCCCAGAGCTTGTAGAGCCAACAGTGGAAGAAAAAAAGGAGGAGACATCTTCGCCTGACCAGCAAATCGAAGAGGCCGTAGAGAATGCAGAGCCCACAACGGATAACAGCTATGAGTTCGAACAGACTTCCTCCCCTGAAGAACAAACCCCAAAACCTGTTGAGATATTGGCCGAGCAGTTAGAGCACCCTCAAGCGATCGAGGATTCGGCCCCACAACAACTCGAGGAGACTACAGAGATTAGCGCTGAGGAAACTAAGGAGAAAAGGCTCGAACTAAAGACGCATGTACTTGAGAAGCCATGCGAGGAGGAAGCATCTCCAATTACTACGCCAACTACACCAAAATCATCCGCTACGTCCCCCAAGTCCCCTATGCGGCTCGAGGAATCCTTCGAAGCTATCGATGCTCTCGAAGAAGCCATCGAGGAAGTGGGAAAAGCCATCCCCACGGTCAAAGCCGAGTCCAAGCCGAAGTCACCAAGGAAAGCACGGTTGGATGCCCGAGCTACACTAAACACTCATGCAAAGACCGCCAATGCAGACACCGCTAAAAAGATGCAGCCGGCTGCTTCTAGGATCTCGCGCAACCCTACCACTACCCAGTCCCTGAAGCCTATCAAGCCTCTAAAGCCTGTTGCTCCTGCTGTAAAGGTCTTAAGGATACCCAGCCAAACAGTGGAGAAGGCTTCTGTCCCCCATGCTTCCAGTGTCCGTGTGCCTTCATCGAAGCAGCCGCAGGAATCGCAGAAGCGTGTTGCTTCTGGGACAACAGACTACCTTGCTTCCAAACGTCGACCTATCAGTCTCTCTTTCCCAACTCCTCCACCACCTCCAAAGTCTGCCAGGCCTCCTACAAAACCTACCTTTCAACTTCCAGGAGAAGCTGTGGCAGCAAAGTTGAAAGCGGCCAAGGAAGCGCGGAAGAAGCGGGAAGAAGAGGCCGCGAAGTTTAAGGCGGAGAAAGAAGCACGATTGAAAAAGGAACAAGATGAAGCCTCCAAGAAGCCTACCTTCAAGGCACGTCCTGTTCCTCCTAGGAAAATCGTATCGACTGTTCCAGTGAAGCAGACCGCAGCTAGCAAAGCTCGATTGGCCGCAATGCAGGGTGTGAAGCCAAGTGAAGACAACAAACTGAGTAGCTTCACTAGTGCGGCTCCTACACGTAGCAGCTCCATCAGCACCGCATCAGTTACCAAACGCCAAAGCACAGTGCCATCCTCACGTCTAGCATCGTCCACGTCAAGGCCCGGCCCCACAGCAGCTTCCATCAACCGCCTCAGCATGGCTGTTCCTCGCATGAGCACAGCTCCCCGCCAGAGCACAGTTCCTACAGCTGCAGCCACCAAGACTACGCCCACGCCCGCCGAAGTTGCTACGCAGCGCGTCAAGGGCCGTGAGGTGTTCAACCGTGACAAGCTGGAGAAAGAGCGGATTGAGAAGGAGAAGCGGGAGAAGGAAGAGGCGGCTAAGAGAGCGAGGGCTGAGGCCGCGGAAAGGGGTAGAATTGCGAGCAGAGAGTGGGCGGAGAAGCAGAGGTTGAAGAAGTTAGGCGCAGCTGCTGCTCCCAAAGCTGCGGCTTGAAGATGATCCAAAGGTCGGTGGAGGAATCAGACCTGCGTGAGATTGTGGAAAACTTGTCTTAATATTGGTGTTATTTGGCCGGATTATATCGAGTTACTTGCTGGAACTTTGGGAATACCTAGGCTTTATGGTGTTGTCAAGGAGTTTTCGGATGGACGGTATATCCGATATTTGCTTGCTGTTTTCAGGGCATCTGGAGTTTCTGTAGGTCATTTTGATTCCTTCTATTTCATCGAGGGCTCGTCGAAAACAGTGGTCTTGTTTTCTTTACCTATGCGATCAACCTTACGAGAATGGAATCGATGCAATTTCATATCATGACCATGTAGTGACGCCCACGGTGATTAACAACGCGGGAATAGCATCATCCGTTCCCCGTCCAGTCTGTCAGGTGAACCCTCGGTCATGATGCAACAGCCCGCTTTCGCCAGGTACAAGTTTCAGGTGACTTCCTCCAATAGCGCGATAACCTCGTCAAAACTTCCTCTAATCAGCCATAGTCAACTATAGTCAACTATAGTCGACCTATACAAACCTTATAACCCTTACCTAGAAGCAAACAGTCTAATTCCCGAAATCCCCAAAATTCCCTCATCCTACAATCTCCTACCTCATCGTGCATGGCTCAAAATTGTTACTATGGGAAGTCCAGCAAACTATCGCGTACAAAAATCTAGGGTAGACCTTGTTATCTCCATGACTACCGAGCGGGCCGTCACTTGGGTAAGTGGGCTGTGGAGGGGGAGTGCGGGGAAATGGCCGAATCCAAAAACGAACATGGAGCACAGGGCAACAACCCACCTGCACCAGGGCAGCGAAGGATTGGGGGTCCCACTGTTTGCTGTCTGCATGTCTTCCCTTTCCCCTCTTCACTTACTACAGGGGAATAAGGTGCAGAGGGTACTGTGCTGGACAGGTGAGTTGCACTTGCGTGGCTGCGTGGTTTTCTAGGGCGCGGGCTGCAGTCTGCGGCTGAGCGGAGCAGCGCTGTGTGGTGCATGTATGGGTGGTTGGAGGTGGCAAATATCATCACTGTGCATGGCCAAGTTTGTTGAAGGTGGTGTGCGGATGTTTATTCAAGGTCTCAGGGCCCAAAAGATGATTAGGTGGATCAGGGTCTCCAGCTTTCCGAAGATAAGGAGTTAGTGGTGTTGGGAGAAATTGCCACTGCTTAGTTAAATGGGAGGTCGAGGGTAGGTTGAGTATAGATGGGTGTGTGTTTATTAAAGGTGGGTAGCACTGGAAAGGTTGTATGTCTTAGAGGTAGGGGAAGTGATAAGGTGAAGATCAGGTTTGATTGGGCGCATTGGTCCCTGGAGTTTTATGCCCAGTGGAGTGGTACCAGTTCGCTATAGGCAGAGAAGAGGATCTACGAGAAGACGGAACATGAGGCACTCTTTCATAAGGATTAGGGAGATAAACTTGCCAGACAACGCGCCACTATTCATGTGTGTGTGTGTGTGTGTGTGTGTGTGTGTCTATGTGTGGCTTGATATTCTTTCAGATTTCTACCCATTTATTATAGGCAGCCATATATCTGACATTGCAAAAAAAAACACACCAAAACAAAAACAAAGAAAAAAAAATACGTAAAAATGCAAGAGACTCCTGTTCCATAATCCAGTCCAGTCCTTGTCCCATAGGTATCCAGTTTGTCAGATGATCGTACTATAACACAAAGAGTCTTCAGCTACAAGAAAATGCCTCACTATGCCCTTCCCATCCCGGTTAGATCACCACAGTTGTTCGGGTGATCTACAATGCAAGGATTAAGATGCTTTTGTCCCCAGGTAGCCAGCCAACCCCTCTCTGAGTAAAGAAGAAGTAAAGGAAATAACATAAGGATATCCGTTTCAATGTACAGTACGTAAGCGTCCGAGCCAGAAATACAATGGTGAACGCCGAATCCCAGCAGCTGTTGAGCCGAGATGAATGCTGATGGAAGAAAGAAGATGGATGCTAGTGTGGGGCAGCGAGAGCTTTGTTGCTGATGCGAAGTAGAGATAGGTATTTGTGGGTGGGTCGAGGAGAGATGAGGAGGGGAGAGGAGAGGAGAGGAGAGGAAAGGAGAGAAGAGTCGTAAATCGGTTGGAATGGTTCGTGCCAGCACTATTCAGTGCACTTTTTACTGCTCTTGTATCCCTTAATCCCTGCAGTTGGGGCTAGACTACACGGAAGAATCGGTATGAGAGCGGGGTCCCATGCGTGCGACTCAGTATGAAGTTAACCGGCCCCTCTTGATATCCCTCACTTGGTCAAACGACCTCACGTAGCCGCTCAGTTGGTTGGCTGCTGATTGGGACAGGCCTGTGCCTGATTGGGGCTGTGACGAAGCGGAAGAAAGGGAGGTTCGTGAGGAGGATGGAGTTAGGCTTCGTTGGTAGGGAGGGCTGGATGATGCAGTCGAAGCAAAATAGGAGCCATTTGTGGAAGAGTAGTATTGCTGACTTGAGAGGTCGAACCCGCGGCTCGAGGACGGGGATTTTAACGCAGCGAAGTTGACTGCTGGTGGAAGGTGGAAACGGGAATTCGACGATGATGAGGAAGAAGCGGATGAGGAGAGATTTGACGAAGAGTCTGGGCTGCCAGCCTTTTCGAGGTCTGCTAGACGGCAGGCTTGTGAGCAGTATGCACCCTCAGTGATTTGACGGTCGCAGGAGAGGCAGAAGTCGGGCGACCACTCCATTTGGCTGGCCATTTCGAAAGATTGAGAGGTTATAGTGTGCGTGAAGGGCGAAAAAGAGGTAGGAGTCTTTGGAAAATAGGTTGCTGAGGAGAGCAAAGGAGGACGGTGGAAGATGGATGATAGGGAAGGGCTGAAGAACGAATTAGGTTGAGAGAAATTGCTGGTATTGAAGAAGTAGTAGAGTGAGAGTTAGGAGTGTGGCATGATAAGTCCGTTTTGGTTTTCTTTCTCTTCGCTCCAGAGTGTAACAGTTGAGTCAACACGGAGTGTGAATTCGGGGTCAGGCCAGCAGATGGGTAAGGACTCTTTCTCGTGGTGGAGCAAGCGGGAGCGGGAGGGGATATAGGCCACAGAACTGCTGGAGCAAGCTGAACGGCGATCCGTGCTCCCTAAACCTTGGAAGGTGCAGGGTCCGCAATTTTCACGCCATCCCACGCACTAGCGCCAACACAACTGCAGCTAACTATGCACTAATGCTAGTGCTTCCCAATGACCTGCAGGTGAGCCAAGACGCCGCAGCAATTTTTTTTATTTCGCTTGCCGCCGCAACCTGATGTTTCCCCTCAAAAATCAGGCAGTCTTCACCTGCAAGCACCCAGCATGAGCTCTTGCATCCCTTCTCATTGTAGACACGGCTTTCTATAAAGCTTGCACCCTTTCGCAGGGTCTCGGGGCCCCCTACATATTGTGTACCACGTTCAAAAGGTTCTTTCTCCACCCAGCGGAGATTGACGAAGCAATTCACTGCTGGGGGGCAGAGCCATTTGGCTTTGTTATGCTTTTAAAAATGTTGCACAAGACCTACAGTCGTCCATGCGGAGCTGCAAGACTTTGCTCCTCTCGAGCTCTTCTCTTGTGACACTTCGGTCTCTCTCTGTCTCTGTGTGTGTCTGTGTGTGTCTGTGTGTGTATATGTGTGTGTGTGTCTTTGTGTATGTGTCTGTGTCTGTCTGTCTGTGTGTCTGTTTGTGTGTCTGTCTGTCTGTGTGTGTGTGTCTGT